>OZ005656.1:21489083-21671583 GCA_963930645.1 Salticus scenicus
TAGACAATCATAAGAACCTCTAATATTGAATATATATTCCTTTGGAAAATATGTTATTGCATTGCATGAAATGCTTTAGATAAATGTTATTTTATCTCCAGTGTTTTTTCGTAATATTAAAACGAAGATTAATTGCAGGGCTCACTCGAGACTCAGCAGTATGAAAAGCCCAGTGTCTCCCCGCCCCCGTCCAAATTAATGTCTTACACACAATATTTTAAATAAAATTGCTTCATATTAGTTTAATTCATTTTAAATAAAAACGATTACACTTTGTTAGTTCTACAGTTTAATTACAAAAGTACTTTTAAACTTTAAATGTATAATATAGAATTATATGTAATCAGCTACCTTTAGAAGTAAAATAAACAAATTGCTTTCAATAGAAAAAATAGTCTTTGTATTTTTTCCTCCATTCTTTATTTTTTAAATTAATTGAAATTAAAGTTAATCAGTGTGACTTCCATCAAAATTTTATTTTTTTCCCATTCACAGATATAGAGTAATCCAATCATCATGCATTTTAAATCTATTAAATAATATAAATTTAAATAAAGGATTGGGGCGATGCAAAGAGAAAGCCATATAATTAATCCATTGTTTGTTAAAATTCTAAAATTCTATAAAGAAATATTATTTTTTTTTTTTCAATAAATAAATAAAAACAGTTATTCAGTAAAATAGAAAAAGAAGTTAAAATACTAAAATATTATGTTTAATATACATACTTCTAACAAACGCGAGGGTGAAAATATTTTATTTCTTTCTTCCGTGGAAAACAAAATCAAATATATGTTATTATAATCATGGAAATTTCTTTGTCATTTATTAATTTTATTACCACAGCAGTTTTGTATTAAATAATGAATAACACTGCTCGGCATGAAAATTGCCTCTGACATAACTTCAGCATATTGTAAAATACATTATGTAAAATGACCTTCTGAATCCAAATAGGACGACCATTTTGACCTATAACACATCGTTTTTTAGGAATGGCCCCCTATTTTTATCATTTTTCGGTGATTGTATGGCTCTAAATTTGATTTTTAGGAGGGGGGGGGGATTATCTTAATCGTTAAATATCTTCTGAGGGGCTACAGCGTTGGAAAATTCTAATACATGGACTACAAGCGATTTTTTTTTTTTGGGGGGGGGGAAGGGGGGGGGGGAGGATTTGCCACTGAAATTATGCATTATATAACTTTTATTTTTTAAATATGTTTAATGTTATTTTTTTAACTTTATATTTTTTCGTTTTCAGGTGTTAAATTAATTATTTTTCATTCTTCAAATTACATTCATGGTCATAAAATTATCGGACATGGTAATAAATTGAGGGAGGGGGTGGTGTAGCTAGAAAACGGTGAGTGACTGGGCAAAATGGGAGTCATATTCGGATTCAGGAGGTCACATAAGAATTAGCAAAAATGGTGTGAGATCTCGAAACTTTTTTTTTTTTTTTTTTTTTTGCCGCGTAGTTTAATTTAGCTATAAAATGTCTCAATTACTGATTAAAATAGTTTTATCTGCAGATGATCACATCTAACTTCTTGAGCTGCAAAGCATAATTATTATCAAATAATTTTCAGTCCATGCATTTTACTAAACACATATTATCATTTAACCCTTTAACTTACATTAGCTTCGCAGTGAAATTAAACATCCAACATTGTTTTATGCAACAATAAAAAAAAAAAAAAAAAAAAAAAAAAAAATACAATTGATTTTTTAAACATTTGTTTTTTCCTGTTTGTTAGAGATGATGTCTACGCTCAATCCCAGATACGCTCGTCTGCTTAGCTGTTCAGAGTTTTTAGCGATTTCTTACAAAACTTGCGCAAGAACGGGCTAGGATCCTTAAAATGATCCAACGGAAGGCATACATCTGGGAACCTAGCCTAGCGCATTCATTTAGCTTTAATGTCCCAACACACTTTTTGTTAGACAGCCGCACTACTCCGAAATTCGTCAAATGATGTTTCTAAGAAAGCCATACGTAGAAGGCATTTTAAATATCTTAGTAAGCGCGATAGCGCCTTTCTGCTTTGTTAATGAATTCGTGCCTAGCTTTTATCACCTGATGAAGTGATGTACTGTTATTTTGACTTGAAATAACTGTTGCAAGTTTTACAACTAATAAAGCTTCCTTGCAATGATACTTATTTATCAGGTTAATTATATTTGAATGTAATTAGTGTAACATGTACATGTTTCGAACAGGTTACTTCTTAAAAATTAAAAATGCCATTTTTCTTTCTTTTTCTTTTTCTTTTTTTTTTCTTTTTTTTTTTTACATATTTATGACCAATTTTTATTTTAACTATTAGAAAAAAAAAAAAAAAAAACTTTTTTTTTTTCTTTTTTTTTTTTTTCGACATGAAATAAAATACATTTACATATTTATTTATATATTCTTAACTCATGAAACATGGAATCTAGGAATATATAGTTTTTATAATTTCAATACATTTTTTAAAGTCGTATTTATGTCAAAAAATTTATTTACCGTCAGAAATTTCCTTTTTATTGTTATTATTATTATTATTATTAAATTTATTTGAATATTTGTCATTCATTTTAATTCATAAAAACTGATATCATTATTTTAGAAACTTTAACATTCTTTTAAATAAATTATAAATTCTTTTAAATAAATTATTATTCTTTTAAGTAAATTTAACATTCTTTTAAGTATTAATTATAAATATTTTTAAATAATTTTTTAACATAAACAAAGGCGTCAAATCCTTCTGAAATTATAATAAATACATGTATGTTAACTTTATTATATTTTATTTATTTATTTATTTATTTTCAACATAAAGAAAAATAATATAATGATAATGGGCAATATATATATAGCATGTCGGTCTAGCAAGATTTTTTCAATTTTATTATTTGCACATTTCCACGTTCATTTTTTCTTTCTTCGACATAAAAGGAAATATATTTATCTGTTTATTTTATTTTTATTTTCGGCTTTTTTTTTTTTTTTTTTTTTTTTTTTTTTAATTTACAGTGTGATTTTTATTTAATATCATTTGACCCAATATCATACTGAATTAAAAAATACGGCGTTAGCTAGATATCGTCCTGATTAATAGGTGTACCAATTCTTCATAAAATTTAATAATCTGGACAGATGCAATGTCAAACTTTCAGCATTTTTTCAAGGTGTAATACGATAAACGACGAGAATGGAAAATCACTGTCTGAAAGAAATAGTAAGACCTGTTGTATTATGGAAAAAAAAAAAAAAAAAGTGTTTATCTCTGGTAATGTTTTATTTGACAGCTAATCTCTTTTTACTTTGTGTTTGATAAGCGAGGGGACTGAAAATGACAATGGAAACAACTTCAATTAATTTTTAAAAATCCAGAAATCTGGTTTCAAGTGCTTCGTTGTGAGTCAAAACAGAAAGTATGAAAACTTTTGTAACTCTTCAGACAGCTGTTACACAAACACATTATTATTACTGTTATTATAGATCATATGATGTGTAAACGAAAAATTAACAAAATTTACTGGCATATTTGACATTCGATAAAAACAAAGGTAAAAAATTAATCTAGTAAATACAGCCCCCCCCCCCTTAAAAAAAAAAAAAAAAAAAACTAATAATAAGAATAACAAAATCTATTTATAAAATTATCAATAAAAAAATAAATAATAAATTAAATAAATAAACAAAATAAATAAACATTTAAATAAATGTATATAAATCCAGAGAAGTATCTTTGTATCTATGTGCATATCGCTGTGTCTGTGTGACTGTCTTTCTCTGGTGCTTAAACTACTGATCGCAGAGCTACAAAACTTAGCAGAACTTGGACCATAAAAGTGCACCTCATTAAAATAGTTTTCACCATTCTTTTTTTCTTTTTAATTATTTTAATTATTTTGTGTTTCGATTTTATTCATTGACACTTATGTTTTCTTTTCTAATATTTATTAATTCATATCAATCTGCGTACCTTAGCAACAGCTATTGCGCTATTTATTTTTTATTTAAATTTTTTTATTAGAGGGCGACTTTTCTTTTTTCTTTTCTTTTTTTGTGTTTATTGAATTCAAATTGTAAAATAGTCGAAACATATTGAATTTTAAATTAAAGAAACTATTTAAAAATTCATGTTTATGCATAATTTTTATAATGTCTCAACTTTTTACTTTTCATACAATTAAATTCTTTGTAAAGTATTTTTTTTTTTTTTTTTCATTTTTAATTATTTTTTGTTAGTTTATTTTATTTATCAGAAAAAAATTGTAATATAGTATAAAAGATTAAATTTATTAAAATGGTCTTATATTGGTCGGAAATATATGGTAATATAGTGCGAAGAGTGTAGGATATAAAATACACGGCTTGAAGAAAATTATTTAATAGATGCTGAGACACAGTCGTCTTTAAAATCACAGTTCTTAAACAATAACAGCTCCACCTGTCGTCGATAAATACCCAAATAAAAGTACTGAATAAAGACCCTTCGGAACATAGTGTGAACTTGGACCGATGCAGTGCAGGAAGGAAAAAAGCGGCAGTAGGCAGTCAGTACCCAAATAAAGTTCTAGAGCGATTTCAATGTAATTATTTTTATAACTATTATTTATTTATTTATTAAGCGATTAAAAGGGAAAAAAAACGGTTGCTCAATTCTTTTGATTTTTTTTTTTTTTTTTAAATATGGTGACTAGTGAAGTTTATTAATAATAATAAGCAATAAAAATGACTTGAAAAAAGATAGGACTATGACGATCCAACAAACACTATCGTTCAAAATAACAAATAATTTGTTTATTCATGTTGCCATTTTACGTTTAAGAATCTGTTGTTTTCTGCAAATTATCTCAACCCTTTCATTCCCAATTTTTTCTCTCCATAAAACAATAAATCTTATATTTAGTCATAAATTTATTTCAAAAGTAATATATATAAACATTTTTTTTAAATAGGAGTGATAGCAAAGTACGAATTAATTTAGCTAACAAATCAACTGAGAGGTGTTTATTTATGTTTAATATAACCACTGATGCCATTAAAAATCATAAATTTTCAATAAATAAAAATGTGAAAATTTTGGAAGAAATATATACTGTAGTTAATTAAAAAATAAATTACAAACATTACAAAAATAAATACAAAATATTTCGAACAATTACTTTACTTAACCCTTTATATCCCAAATTACCTTATTTTTGGAGAAATAGTTTGAAACTTTTTATTGTATATATATATATATATATATATTGCTGCATGAGAAACATCGCAAATTAAATTTACCTTAAACTATAGTTTAACTATAGGGAAACATTAAACTATAGGGAGTTTGAAGTTCCATTGAAATCCTGCGGTAAATTTAGGCTATATTGAGTTTTTTTTTTTTTTTTTTTTTTTTTTTTTTTTTTTAAATGGGACTTTAAAGTCCCGGTGGGATACAAAGGGTTAAAATCAATTTAAATCAAGAACGTTTTATTTAATTTTATAAATACAGAATATTTTATTAATAAAGAAAATAATCTTTATTTGATTATTTAACAAAGCAAAATGTGCAGTTTTTTGCGAATATGTTTAAATTAGTTGAAAAACAACAAAATTAATTTCCATGGACTAAAAAATAATTTCATGCTGTATTGTAAGAAATTTATTTCAAAATTTATTTCTTCTTGCCAGTTCAAATTACTAAACACTGATCTACATAAAATTTAAAACAAGTTTCTTCAATTTTTACCACGTGATATTTATATAAATTCGAAACGTCTCCAAGAAAAATAGAACTGAAATTCTTTACTCTTTATTATATAACCATGTATTCCTTTATTTATTTGTATTATTCATTTCTCTCGACGAAATTAAATTCTAAATATTTATTTTATTATTAACTAGCAAGCCAGTGCGAATTTTTCGCACTTTATTTCTTTGTAACCTTTAAAATTATTAATATTATTTAATTTTAAAGCCATAAAAGCGTCATGTTTACACATGCATAAGCAAATTTATTATTGAACTTTTTTTTTTTTTTTCATATTTTATTTTATCATAGATATAGTAATAAGACATAGATTGATCATCGAATTTGAAATAGTGATTCCTTTTCATTTGGGAGAAGCTGGCCATTTTACTTTCTTATGGATATTTTTCCTAGAGTTAATATACACGGTAATACACACAGATAATTTAGCTAATAAAATTTAAGAATAATTTATGTACTAAAAGAGAATGAAAAACTCTAGCTACCAATTTTTCATTCTTTTTCTTTTTTTAATTAACTATACTCTAGTGTACTCATATCTGCAAAAAAACTTCTTTCGGCATTTATTATTGTACTTCTTTAAGATAAAAATCATCTGCATTCATCATGGAAAATAATTTTAATAAATTATAATTAATAAATAATTTGTATTGCGTAAATTTGTATAAGATTATATGTACAAGAAAGTCTTGTGGTGGCCACAACATATTAGTTATGTATTAAAACGTCCACGGCTGCTAACTACATTTAAACGAATTTTTAAATTTTCATATTACTTACTAATGTAAAATCTTAAAATTTAAAGAGAGCATTTCCTTAAATATAAAGATAGTAATTGTTTCATAATAATAACAAAGAACTGATTATAAAAATGATATTTTTTATAATTTATTTGAATATAACTTATTTATGAAAACTTGTCCCGTTTCTTTTCATATATTTATTAAAACACTTAAAAGCCGTGCAATATTCCGGCATTTAAAAAATTCATTAACATTCTACTCGATTACTATTTTCGAATTTTATACTTCCTATTGTCTGATGCCCAAACCTTTTTCGACACCAAAAGTCTTTGCACAATAACATGGGGATGATACATCTATATAAAATACTATATCTGTGCATTTTATGCAGAAAAAAAGTAATAATAATAATAATTCGTAATTTTATTTTATTTATTTATTTATTTATTTGGAAAAAATTAAAATTTTATATGTCCATTTTTAAAGCTTTTACCAAGTTATTATTTTCATATTTTAATTAATTTTATAAAATCTAATCGAAATTTCGTTACAAATAAGGTACCAAATGAAATTGGTGTTTTATTAGTATTATACATAAATTACTCTTTAAAATTTTCAGTCTTAACTCTATATAGAAATATCTATGCACTTATTTTTTCTGAAAAATAAAGCAGTGTTTGCGTTTTCCCTGAAAAATCAACATAACTTTGCTGAGAGGCAAATCTGGGTAAAGGATTGTCAACTTCTATCGTGAAAAGATATTTCCATTGTATTGATACACGCCCTTTCAACAAAGGGATTAGCCTGCTGCTTAACTCTGTGTGTGGGGGAAAAATTTTTTCTTCTCAACTCTAAGATTTCCTAAAGTACAACGCTGAATTCTAAAGACCGGTTACTATTTTGCAGTATACAGTAAACTTTTCAGGTATTTTCATTGCAGCAATAGAAAAGAAGCCGTAACGTCGAAAGGGTTAAGATATATATATATATATACCCAAATATGGGGATTAAAATCGGGAAATAATTTTCCTCGATTTTTAATAATTTTTTACAAAAAATCCAATGGGCGATTAACATAGGAAATCAATTTCTTGCATCCACGGACGGTCAGTGACGTCACACTTCTCTTGCGTATAGGAACAATAATCGCATAAATTCTCTTTTGGTCTAAAACGGCAACAAAAATTCAAAAGTCGCCAAGGGCATTAAGGCTGTACCATGATCAAGTTTACACATTAATTAATTTATTTATTTTTCTATATACCAACTACTATTAACTAAGCATGAAGTATATAAAATACTCTTACCAGACAAATGTCGTCATTTTTTCTTATTAAATTATTGAGCTTATTCCACGTGTGTAAATATTGTCCATTTAAAAATATTATTTTTTATCCCCATGTATATCGTAATTGGACCACGTTAAAGAAATATTATATAGATAAGTAGAAAGCATCTCACGTTCAATATTTTTGGTTAATTACTATTCTCATTTTTAACTTTTTATTTCACTTTGTCATTTAACGTACGTTTTCTTACTTTTTTGAATTATAATTTACTTTTTATTTGTTAGTAGTTTTAATTCTTTTGATTTGTTATTATTTCATAGTAGTACTTTGTTTTTAGTTCCCTTTTAAGGGTTTTATTATTATTATTATTATTTGATAGTTTTTCGAAATGCCCGGGAAACGCAAATCTAATCTTTCCAACAGAAATAATAAAGCTCGGGCTATGAAAGTAGCTAGAAGTCAAGAGACGACTCCTCAAGCGGAGCTTAGAAGAATTGAACAAGCGGAGCGACAGTCTATTTCTAGATCAGCTGAAAAACCGAAGTATTCAGAAATGAGGCGAATACAGCACGCTGAATATTTGGCAACCCAACGCGCTTCTGAAACTCTGGAGCAATCACAACTGAGGCGGCAACAGCACGCTGAATATTTGGCAACCCAACGCACTGCTGAAACTCTGGAGCAATCACAACTGAGGCGGCAACAGCACGCTGAATATTTGGCAACCCAACGTGTTAATGAATCGCTTGAAGAGGCAGAAAATCGACGGCGAGCCATTGCTGAGCGGAAGGTACAGCGACGGCAAACGTTTACAAGAAACACGTGGTCCGTATTTGATAAAGCTGCGTTTGAATATGATTCAACTCTTGACTACGCCAGCCACGGGCTTATCAAAGTGGAGAAGATAAGTAAAGAGTGTACATTTTGCAGGGCACTTAAATGGAAGGAAGAAACTGCAGGAATGTGTTGTTCTGGAGGAAAAGTTCCCGTTCCTTTAATAGAGGAACCGGTGGAGCCTTTAAAACATTTATTTTCTTACGAGACAGCGGAATCACGGCGTTTTCTGAATAATATTAGAAAATATAATTTATGTTTCCATATGACATCTTTTGGTGCTGACAGAGTGATCTCAATGCCAGGATTTTCACCAACTTTTACCATTCAAGGTCAAGTGTATCATAGAATTGGTCTCTACTGCCTACTTCGAACACGCAGCCAGAGTTCTTACAGGTCATGGGCGACGAGGAAGCCGAGACGGTCAAGGCTAATTACAGGAGTTCATAAAGAGACGGTCCGTAAAATACAACGAGTACTGCACGACAATAACGCCTTAGTCAGGGAATTTAAAACGGCACTTGACAACATGCCCGATGAAAACTGTAAGTTAGTAGTCCACCCCGACAGAGTGCCGCGCGGACAACACGAGCGACGCTACAATGCTCCAACTAGCAACGAAATAGCAGTCGTGATTGCAGGCAGCGAGCAGACCACAGCAAGAGACATTGTTCTACGAGCACGTGACGGCACGCTTTCTAGAATCGCCGACACGCACCGGTTCTACGATGCTTTAGAGTACCCACTCATATTTTGGAAAGGGCAGGAGGGATATCACTTTGACATCCAATTAATTAATCCAGCTACTAGCTGTCCAATATCAAACAAAAAGGTATCCTGCATGGACTTTTACGCGTTCCATATGATGTTCCGGCGAAATGATTTTAATTTACTACTGCGATGTAGGCAACTTTTGAACCAATTTCTGGTGGATATGTATGTCAAAATAGAAAGTGAGCGCTTGAGATACATAGCTCTTAATCAGACAAGACTGCGAGCAGAGAGCTACGTACATTTACAGGACGCCATAAGAACCGATGGTAATGTCGACCCCAACAATTTAGGGAAAATAGTAATCCTTCCCTCATCTTTTGTAAACAGCCCGAGATACCTTCACGAGTACACACAGGACGCATTTGCGTACGTTCGCAACTACGGGCGACCAGACCTATTTATTACGTTCACGTGCAACCCTGCCTGGACAGAAATAACTGAAGCGCTCATGCCTGGCCAGACGGCAAACGACAGACATGATCTCATAGCTCAAGTGTTCAATATAAAGGTCCATAAATTAGTAGCTCTACTTACTAAAGGCCAAATATATGGAGAGGCTCAATGCTTTTTGTACTCGATTGAGTGGCAAAAACGTGGATTGCCCCACGTACATTTCTTGCTGTGGCTTAAAGAAAAAATATGTCCCACCCAAATTGACGACATTATTAGTGCCGAGATCTCTGACCCGAGTACGGATAAAAAGTTACATGAAATTATTGTAAAAAACATGATTCACGGACCCTGCGGCATAGAAAACCAATTGTCTCCTTGCATGAAGGACGGAAAATGCACAAAAAGGTATCCCCGGGCACTATTGAAGGATACGCAGACAAATAACAATGGATATCCCCTATACAGGCGGAGAGCACCCGACCATGGTGGTAGGACTACTAAAATTAAAATTCGTGGCGGTCCTGTGGAAGTTGAAGTGGACAATAGTTGGATTGTGCCGTATTCGCCCCTGTTGTCTAAAATATTTAATGCACATTTAAATGTTGAATATTGCAATTCTGTGCAAGCGATTAAATACATTTGCAAATATATTTGCAAAGGAAATGACCAAGCTGTTTTTAGTATCAAACAAAATAACGCCGGTATTACCCTCAGAGATGAAGTGCAAACATTTAGGGCAGGTAGATACGTCAGCAGCAACGAAGCAGCATGGAGGATCTTGGGCTTACCGCTGCACGAGAGACACCCCACTGTCACCCACCTGGCAATTCACTTACCCAATGGCGAGCGAATATACTTCACTGAGCAGAATTTTCTAGACAGAGTGGCTACACCTCCGAAAACAACACTGACTGCATTCTTCGAACTGAGCGAAAATGACAACTTTGCCAAAACCCTACTCTACTCTGATGTACCACGGTACTATACGTGGAATGCATCTAGGAAGGAATGGAAGCGTCGTGTACAGGGAACACCGGTTGAAAACTGGCCAGGTGTGAAGGCAGGAGACGCATTTGGTCGGATATATACTGTGCACGTCAGCAACTTTGAATGTTTTTGCTTGCGAATGCTGCTGAATCAGGTGCGGGGCCCGACAAGTTTCCAGAGGCTTAAAACCGTAGACAGTCAAGAGCGAGTAACGTTTAGGGAAGCATGTGAGGCTCGCGGACTATTAGAAAATGACAACCAGTGGGACGCAACTATGGCGGAAGCCGTCCTTTGTCGCTCAGCAGCCAAAGTTAGGGACCTGTTTGCGATTTTAGTGAGCACCTGCGGACTATCAAACCCGCTCCAGCTGTGGGATAAATACAAGGACGCTTAATCAGAAGATATTGCATATAGGCTGGATGGCACTCACAATGATCTAATCATTAACGAAGTTTTAGAATTGATTGAAGATAAAATGATTTCCATATCTGGAAAATGTCTTGCTGATTTCGGCCTACCCACACCTCAGAGAAGAGGGAATTGTCAAGCAATGTTGTAAAGGAGCTAAACTACGATATCGCGGTTTTAGAAGCGCAGATCAATGAAATGGTACCACGATTACTTCCTGAACAGCGTCAAGTCTATGAAACGATTTTGTGCCGAGTAAATAGTGGAGAGGAGGGATTATTCTTTCTTGATGCACCAGGGGGTACGGGAAAGACATTTGTGCTGAATCTTCTGCTTGCCCAAATCCGCAAGGACCGCAATATAGCTGGCATTGCTGCAACTTTGCTTAACGGTGGCCGGACTGCAAATTCCATTTTCAAATTGCCGCTTAATCTTGCAAGCGAAGATACCCCAACATGCAACATCACCAAAAACAGCGGACGGGGAGTCCTTTTGCAACAGTGCAAGTTGATAATATGGGACGAGTGCACAATGTCGCACAAGCATGCAATAGAGGCGTTGAACCGCAGCCTACAGGACATCCGCGGCAACCATACGTTGATGGGCGGCGTTGTCGTTTTGCTCGCAGGCGACTTTAGACAGACACTTCCAGTTATTGAGAAGGGCACACCGGCGGATGAAATAAACGCATGTCTCAAGGCGTCGCCACTCTGGTATAGGATTGAAAAGCTCCATCTTACATGCAACATGCGCGTCCGACTGTACAACGACAAAGAATCAGGTGTCTTTGCAAATATACTTTTGAAAATTGGTGAGGGTCGTCTAGAAACGGACGCAGATGGGAAAATTCAATTTTCCGAAGAATTTTCCCATCCAGTAGCAACAGAAGACGAACTTATCATGCAAGTCTTTCCAGATTTGGATGTTAATATAAGTAATGATGAATGGTTGTATGAGAGGGCAGTGCTATCGCCTAAGAACGAGTGGGTCAATAAAATAAACAAAAGAATTTTAGACATCACCGCCGGCAGTTCAAAGTTATACACATCCATAGACACTGTGATGGCTGATGACGATAGTACTGCCTACCCCGTTGAATTTCTCAACTCTCTGGAGTTAACGGGAGTACCGTCCCATATGTTGGAGCTTAAAGTTGGCGTTCCAGCTATGCTGATGCGTAACCTTGATACATCCAGACTGTGCAACGGCACTAGGCTTTGTATCACAGAGCTGGGTATTAATATTATAAAATGTACCATTATTACAGGAACTGCTAAAGGAGACAGCGTTTTGATTCCCCGAATACCTATTATTCCCAACAACTTGCCATTTCATTTCAAGAGATTGCAATTTCCATTGAAATTGGCTTTTACAATGACGATCAACAAATCCCAGGGCCAAACCTTAAAAGTGGCAGGCATTCATTTAGGAACTCCATGCTTCTCACACGGTCAATTATATGTTGGTTGTTCACGTGTTTCAAGTGCCCAGAACTTGCATGTGTTGACGGAAAATAATAAGTCATTTAATGTTGTATATAGATCGGTATTAAAATAAAAATAAATTGTATATTTTTCCCGTAGATCTTTCAATGAGTTACAAATTTTTTTGAGTATACTTTATCAGACTCTATTTTGCACAGCACCACAATGATAAGGTTTCATTACATTACATATTATGATCAAACCGTCAGTTCCCACACATACACATCAAAATTTCTACGTGAACGAAGTCGCGGGTAACAGCTAGTATATATATATATATATACGATTTTTTTCGACGTTTTTTTTTTGTTAAAAGTAAAAAAATCGATAACTTTGTTTCAAATTGTCACAGATTTATAGTTCAACCATTCGTTTTAAAGGTATTGACAAGATCTTTCGAAAGATACCCATCTTGAAAATTTACCCCCCCCGGGGGGTACTTCCACCCCAGGGGGGGGAACCGGTGCCCCCACATGCACAGAATTTTTTTCGTAGTTAACTACTACTATTATCAATAATTCATATTAATTTTACAATCACAAGTTTAAAATACGCTCATTATGTACATTTATACGAAATTTTGTCCTATGCTGCCATGTTAAAAGTTTACATAAAATGCGATCACAGCGCCATCTGCTGGGCGATTGATCCCAAAATCTAATCAGACCCTTTCCATGTCAGGGTCCAACTATAAACCAAGTTTGGTTCAATTTCATTCATCGGTTCGTGAGATACGGTGTAACATACGAAATTTTGCGATCACAGCGCCACCTGCTGGACGATTGATCCCCAAATTTAATCAGCACCATGCCCCGTCAGGTTCCAACTATATACCAAGTTTGGTTGAATTTCATTCATTGGTTCGTGAGATACGGTAAAAAATACGAAAATTTGTCCTATACTGCCATGTTAAAAATTTACATAAAATGCGATCACAGCGCCACCTGATGGGCTATTGATCCCCAAATCTAATCAGCACAATGCCCCGCCAGGGTCCAACTATATACCAAGTTTATATTTTAATCACATTAAAAACTGAGACAGATAATATACAATAAAAAATATACATTTTAAAATACTTAAAACACAAAAACATAAATTTAAACGTTTCGAGCCTATTACAGGCTCCTCATCAGTAAAAACATCAAGTGCAAATGATGAGATGAACAACAGACTTTATGTGAGTACAACGTATTCATCAGGAACTGCGCATGCTTCATTAAGTGGAGAAAAATGTTGATTTGTGTACCAGCCCTCCAGGAAAATTCTTGAGTGATAATTTAAACAATTAGATACGATTATTTTAGTATTGTTAAAATCAGGCAAATGGTCAGTTTCTATGGCATGTTGAACTATTTTTGAATGTATATCACGGTTTTTAAAATTTGTTTTATGTTCCTTAATTCGAGTATGAAGAGAACGGCCAGTTTGACCAATATAAACTGAACTACAAGATTTACAAGGGATATTATAAACAACACCTGTACGGGAAAAAGGGGGGATAACAGTTTTAAAATTTGAAAGGAAATTACGAATTAGAAATTGAGGTTTATAGGAAACAGATAAATTAACAGTGCGTAAAACTCTGGCAATAGATTCAGAAATATTTTTATAGTAAGGAATAGTAACAAACGATTTAGGTGAATTAGATGAATTAGTTTTATGATTATCCTTATTAAAATCATACTCTTTTAATTTTCTTTTAAGCCAGCGAGAGGGATAATTATTACGCTTTAAGTCCGAAAAAATCCTTTTCAATTCCAACTGGAAAAGTTCATCGGTACTGCAATATAATTTTGCGGGGTGAAGTAATGTATGGAAAACAGCAGATTTATGTGAAGAAGGGTTAACTGAATTAAAATTTAAATATTGGCCTGAAAATGTAGGTTTCCTATAAACAGAAGTAACAAATTTAGAATAAGTATCAGAAGATGAACGCTCAATTAAAATATCTAAAAAAGGGAGTTTATTATCTTTTTCTTGTTCTAAGGTAAACTGAATTGAAGGATTAACGGAATTAGCATATTTAAGAATATCAGAAACATAATGATTATCAGTGATTATAAAAAAATCGTCCACATATCTACGCCAAAAATAAATTTTTTTAATGTAAATGAGAATTAATTTGATTTTCAATAAACTGCATGGTGCTTAATCCATAAGCACCATGTACGAACTGAAATTTCGAAAAATTTGTTGCGTAATTCATATGATACTCCCCCTCATCACTCATCCGAAGTAAAGATCCTGAAACAGTTGTCAAGTGATCCTTCAATTGTTGTTACTCGTGCAGATAAAGGCCGTGTTACAGTTATTCTGGATAGGCATGATTATGAAAAGAAAGCTTTAACTTTATTAAATGATAATTCTACATATAAACTGCTAAATAAAGATAATACCCCTGCCATCCAGAGAAAATTGAACAGTTTAATTAGTAAATTCGAAAAACTTGGTTTATTTGACTCTTCTACAGCTAAAACTTTGAGATGTTACTCCGGTTCAGCACCTATTTTCTATGGCTTACCAAAGATACATAAACCAGATTCTCCTCTTCGTCCAATAATAGATTATTCTAAATCCCCACTGTATAATTTATCTCGTTTTCTGTCTGATTATCTTAAACCTTTTACATTGAATTCCCAGTTTAGTATACCTTCTGCTTATAGCTTTCTTGATGATTTAAAACAAAGTAATGTTCCCTCTGATAGTTTAATGATTTCACTTGATGTTGTTTCTCTGTTCACATCTATCCCTATCCCTTATGCTTGTGATATTATTCGAAAATCTTGCGATAACATTTCTTTCAACAATTATTTAGATAGTGATACTTTAATTGAACTTATTTCTTTTTGTCTAACTTCCAACTGTTTATTTTTAATAATTCTTATTACCAACAAATTAATGGCACTGCTATGGGCTCCCCCATTTCAGTTAGAGTTGCAGAAATTGTCATGCAGTTTATTGAAAATCAAATTAATTCTCATTTACATAAAATAATTTATTTTTGGCGTAGATATGTGGACGATGTTTTTATAATCACTGATAATCATTATGTTTCTGATATTCTTAAATATGCTAATTCCGTTAATCCTTTAATTCAGTTTACCTTAGAACAAGAAAAAGATAATAAACTCCCTTTCTTAGATATTTTAATTGAGCGTTCATCTTTTGATACTTATTCTAAATTTGTTACTTCTGTTTATAGGAAACCTACATTTTCAGGCCAATATTTAAATTTTAATTCAGTTAACCCTTCTTCACATAAATCTGCTGTTTTCCATACATTACTTCACCGCGCAAAATTATATTGCAGTACCGATGAACTTTTCCAGTTGGAATTGAAAAGGATTTTTTCGGACTTAAAGCGTAATAATTATCCCTCTCGCTGGCTTAAAAGAAAATTAAAAGAGTATGATTTTAATAAGGATAATCATAAAACTAATTCATCTAATTCACCTAAATCGTTTGTTACTATTCCTTACTATAAAAATATTTCTGAATCTATTGCCAGAGTTTTACGCACTGTTAATTTATCTGTTTCCTATAAACCTCAATTTCTAATTCGTAATTTCCTTTCAAATTTTAAAACTGTTATCCCCCCTTTTTCCCGTACAGGTGTTGTTTATAATATCCCTTGTAAATCTTGTAGTTCAGTTTATATTGGTCAAACTGGCCGTTCTCTTCATACTCGAATTAAGGAACATAAAACAAATTTTAAAAACCGTGATATACATTCAAAAATAGTTCAACATGCCATAGAAACTGACCATTTGCCTGATTTTAACAATACTAAAATAATCGTATCTAATTGTTTAAATTATCACTCAAGAATTTTCCTGGAGGGCTGGTACACAAATCAACATTTTTCTCCACTTAATGAAGCATGCGCAGTTCCTGATGAATACGTTGTACTCACATAAAGTCTGTTGTTCATCTCATCATTTGAACTTGATGTTTTTACTGATGAGGAGCCTGTAATAGGCTCGAAACGTTTAAATTTATGTTTTTGTGTTTTAAGTATTTTAAAATGTATATTTTTTTATTGTATATTATCTGTCTCAGTTTTTAATGTGATTAAAATATAATTTTACTACGAGACGTAATGATTTTTAAATATTTTAAAAATATATACCAAGTTTGGTTGAATTTCATTCATTGGTTCGTGAGATACGGTGAAAACACTAAACCACAGACAGACAGACAGACACACAGACAGACAGACAGACAGACACACAGACAGACATTTTTTAAAAACTATCAATTCGTGTTCAGGACATCCCAAAACGTGTAGATCCGTCAAAAAACGGAGGTCGAAAATTTTCGCGAATCCAATACTTTCTCTATATTACATATAGAAGAAAGTAAAAAAAAAACATCAAATACCCATCGCTGTGTTTATAGCATTTTCAACATATAACACATTTTTTTTTTTCTTTAAGAATTCAATGAACATCGTAGTAATGATTATACATGCTGTAAAACAATCAAACTTAGGATAGTGCACGTATATTCTAAATACGTATCACGTTCCTGTAAAACTTTTAATAGTTTGTGACATTTTCTCAAAATACTGTCAAATATGCTACACTTCAGTTAAATTCTATTATAATCCGTTATGATGAGTTGCGTTATCATATAACACACATGTTGTTTGCGACAGATGAGTTATATTTCATATAAAATTACTTTTAATGTACCCATGCAACTGTGATATAACACGTGTTTCATTTTCGAAAGAGTTAAGTTTCATAAGATCATTTAACTTAAAACCAAACACTGAATAAAAACAAACATAACAGAAAAAAATTCAATTGTAAAACATAGTAAGTAATGTGTAATTTTGATTATTATCACACATAAATACAACTACTACTAATAAAAAAAATAATAATTATTAAATATGTATAATTTATGCGAAACATTGAAAATAATATACAAAAGTTTCTGCTTTTAATGAATTATTATGGTTTTTAACAATATGATTTAAACTCAATTAATAATAAGAATTCAAGCAATATATTGTTAAAAATATATGTATCGATTATATATTTAAAAGATTAAATACATAGAATATATTTATTTAAAAATTATATAGATATTTTTGCATTTTACTTGGTGCATACTTAATACTTACAAACATTTGTATGTATTTAAGCTTAAAAATAATAGAAATAAATAAAATTGCATTTCCCACTTTCTTAATACTCTGTTTATTTTGCTAAATTTTCAAAAATTTTTACTAAAAATAGTTTTCCATAAGGAACAAAACACTACATTGAAATATCACAGGCTTTGCGAAGATCTTTTCTTGCAGAGAGGGAATATTCATATATATATATATATATATATATATATATATATATATATATTTAACTGCATAAAAAACAAAAAAAATGGTAATAATTATATTATTATTATTTTATTGGCTGGTATAATTTAAAGAAATTTGACGTTAGTATGGATGATATTTATATGAATCATTTTATTTAACCCTTGCTTTCCACAGATCAAGTCGTTACCGCAGAAAAATTGCTTTCAGGTGCCACTTGGCACGTTTGGCGAAAATCACCAGCACCGTGCCTTTTTGTATCGTTTAGAAGTTTCAACATTCCACTGGTTACGTTTGCTATCTCTGGCGAATTAGCGCACTTTTTGAATGAGGCGGGCTTAACTAAATTTCAACTTCAAAATGGGGTCAAAATGACCCCATCTTGGGAAAACGAGGGTTAAATAATTAACTTATTTTGATATATTACAACTAAATGATATCTTTGTAAGATATGATTATGAAACAAAAGAGTTACTTAAAGTAATTAATGAAATTTATCTGATATTTTAAATTTTTTATTTTAATATATTTGTGTAAACAGTAAGCAATTTCTTTTGAGTAAACAGGTGAAATCAATAAATTTAAAATTTGAGATTAATACATTAATAAAACTGTTCCAATACCGTCGCTCTAAAGTTCACATATTATGTGAAGTTCTTTCTTATACGAATTTTAGTTTATTTGAAGCATTGTTTAAATTTTTAACTATTGTTAATGTTTATTCACTGTAAAAAATAAAATGAAAAAAAGGTGTAATAATACACAACAATATTGAGTCAGCTTACCATGTAAAGAAATCTAGAACCATGAAGAGAAATGTTACCAGCTGTATCTGTGTATCCGTAGCATAAGGTGTAAGGTTACACTGTTACAGCTGGTAAAATTTCTCTGCATAGTTGTGGCAAGAAGACTGCCCCAATATTGTTGTGTAATATAACAAAAAATAAATAAAAGAATAATAATAATAAATTACAGTGTTTAAGCTGAACACATGAAAATAATGGTGCATAACTTTTACGACATACGTTAAAGTTATTTGATGTAAAAGAAAATTCAATGATATTTTTTTTTTTTATAGATCACAAAAAGTTTTTTTTTTGAAAATACTAATACTTTTACACATTTTTGTTTTTAAACTTTCATATAAAAACGTTAAAGATATTGTGATTTACATTGATGATTTTTTAAGAATTCGTATAACGCATTATATTAAATATCTAAAAAGTGCATCAAGAAAAATGTGTTAAACAATATTCTAAAAAATATTGAATATCCAACGTACAAAGAAAATGACTAAAATTAGTCTTATACAATCAAGCAAAAACTTTTGTATAATATGCACAATAAAATTTTATTAAAACTTATAAATTAGATTCCATACAAATCTAGGGGGCTTTGCCCCCTCCTCACACCGTTCACCAACTTCGGACTTCCTTCGGTTATTAACCTAAGCGGGCTCTACTCGCTTTTTCGCTGCTTTCGCTTCCTATTCGCTGCTAATCCTTTCACTGAATAAGAATACTAATAGTGCATAACACAAGACAAAAGCAGAACAAGATTATAGAAATAACCATAAACAATGTCAAATTGAAATACATAAATTTTAATACCACATTTTTTTATTGAAATATTTTGCTAAAAAATAGTATTTTATTATTATTATTATTACTATTTGAGAGAAATTCATAATATATAGAGCATTTTGCGTTACAGCTTTAGTATATACCACCTTAGCGCCTTTTAAAATTTCATCAGTGTTTGGCGATTTTTTTTATTATTATTATTTAGCACAATTTGTACTAAATTATAAAAATTTAGAGGTAATAAGAGGGAGAAAAATGTTACTCTCTATATATTTCTAATATACAGCTAGGTTTTAAATGACACTTTCAGCAATAAAAATAAAATATTTGAAAATTATTATTATTATTTTTTTTTTTAACAATATGATCGAATGAAGCACATTGAAAGTAAATAATTTATGTAAATATTGTAAATATTTCTTTATTATTATTATTATTATTTTATACTGTCATTTGCAGTATTTTATTTAGCTGTATTTTCAATGCAGGGCTACAGTTAAAATAGCTAGCGTGGCTGCGGAAATGAAAACTTTGACCACTGCACCGCTAAATCTTAAAATTCGCCAAGTGAGTCTTATGCTTAAAATGTTCCCATTTAGCCTACCGTTTAAGTATGCTTTGAGATAAAAATACTAATTCTTTATTTAGACTGAGTTATGTTGATTCTTTTAAATTCCAATTTAATACTTTTTGGGTTTCGCTTAAAACGCTATAGCGATACTTGTTTAACTCAGTCATAATGTTCATTTTTTCTTTTTTTTTTCCCCTGCTGCTGAAATAAAATAAAATATAATCTAATATTCATTTCACTTCATTAAATTTCAGCATAATATTTTTTTTTTAATCTCTGTTAATTTTAGGTGTTTTCACTATTCTAATAATTTTAATAAATATTTTATATATCTCGTAGATAAGTAAAGTAAGACTTGATAAGTAAATATCGAAAATATCACTAAATTCAACTTTGACCTCCAAACACTATTTGATTATTTAAGAAAAAGAAAACATTTGAAAAAGTCGATAAACAGCATAAGAAATTGACAGTGAGAAATTTATTTTTCCAAAAGTAAGATAAATGTACCGGCAGACGAATTATTACAAGTCTAAATTCAATTTTCTTTAGAAATATCTAATTTCTTTGTTACCAATAGCAACACTGCATTTATTTATTTATTTATTTTTATACCATTCATTTACATTATAAGTTCCCTGTGGTAAATGACGTCATGACAGAAAAAACAATGTCATACAGAAACATTTTGTAAGATGGCAAATAGATTACCTTTTTTAACCCGACGTTTTTTAATTAATAACTCCGTTAAATAAGATAATATAAATTTCTGACCAACTGAAATGTCTTCTTTGGTGTTGTTGACAAACATTGATACCTTTCAAGACGCGAAGGACACTGCCCTCTGCGCGGAGGTGCGTTTGTAGGTTAAAAAAGAAAAAAAAAAAATGTCGCCAGTGACAATAACATTTTTTAGAGCATATAGAGATATAAAAGATATAGTTATATATATATATATATATATATATATATATATATATATATATATATATATATATATATATATAAGAATAGTTACATATACTCTATACTAAAAACAAGCGACGAACCAAGAAGGGAAAAAAAAAATCTGGACAAAAATTGACATACATACAGGTTTCGATAAAAAATGCAAAATTTTAAAGTTTGGCTGCCATCGAATGAGCATGCGACGCAGCAGCGCATCTCAACTGCGCAACTAGAAGAATATTAAAAATGAGAAATTTTGATTAAAGGTCATAAATTCTTCGAGAAGTTTTTTCCATCTTCTCAGAAAGACAGTAACTATGTCTCGCATACAGGTGTGCAAACTACATGCGGAAACGTCAGCAATTGAGTATGGTATGTAGTTGGGCTCGAAGAAGCCAGTTGATCTAATCTACGATTTTTTTGTCAGTTGGATAGGAGCGGCGCCACTAATAGATAATATTGACAGGAATAGATGAACCATGGTCGAACAAAGTGTCAGAGAGGAAACAGTCGGCCTAAAGTGAGGACAGAAAGTGAGAACCAGTCAATCGTCAAAGCGGTAATCAACGCTCCAATTCATCATTATGATCGATCCTACGTGCTACTGATTCTTCAATGACGTCAAAGACCCCCTAATAGGTGGCTCAGTGAAATGGGATTGAGCTCAATCCCCGGATCTCTCTTCCACTGAGGGCTTTTGGAGCATCTTAAAAAAAGGTCCTACAACCAGCCCGGGATTTTACCAATCTAGCGCATCAATTGGACAGAATTTGCCACTATACTTCACACGAGCATATTTGCCAACACTATCAACTAATACCAAGCCGAAAAACTGAGTACCTAAGGGCCAGAAGTGGACCAACTTGTGTACTTTGTGAGGCTCTTTTTCTTGATTAAATCATTCAGATTTTCTGAAACTGCAATCAATTGTTTATTTCCACATGTACATAACATCTACCAATTTTTGTACCATTCGGATAACTCCTTCTTGGTGCGTTGCTTTTTTTGTTATAGAGTGCATATTTATTTATTTATTTCTATAATTGACAACAAATATGCATATTCAATCAGTTTCTAAAAGTAATTTTAACAGTTTTTAATGATTTAAAATTCTGCTTTTTTTTTCATCTTATTTATTTATTTAAATATTTATTTCAAGCGATCTTCTATAAAACGCTGCATTTTCGAGCATAATTAAATTCTTTTTTCTTTTCTTTTCTTTTTTTTTTTTTTTATGCTCACATTGAAAGAAAAATAATAAAAATAATCTTATATATATTATAAATGTGAATGTCCGTTTATTTGAGTCAGTTTCACGCTAAAACTGCTCGATGGATTTAGATAAAATTTGTTATGGAGATAGCTTATACCCTAACTTAAAAAGTTGGCTACCTTTTATTCCGAAAAAAGAATTTGTTTTTGCGATTTTTATGCATAAAATAGCAATTTTGTAAGCTAATAATAGCAAAAAATCAGCCATTTAAATTTATCCATAATTTAATTGTTGCCAAAAAAAAAAAAAAAAAAAAAAAAAACGAATCTATTTATTTTTTTCAACGGGAAAATAAATACATTTATCTAAACGTGAACGATAAAAAATTATAAAAAAAATTATGCATCTCACAAAAATTGACGTCATTTTTAATTAAAAATTTCTTTTACACATTGATAAAGTGCTAATACGCAAGCGAAGTGATGACGTCACTGGCCGTTCGTTTATGCAAGAAAAATATTTCCTATGATAAACGTCCATTGGATTTTTTGTAAAAAATTATTAAAAATCGAGGAAAAATATTTCCCGATTTTAATCCCCATATTTAGGTACAGTTATTTATTAATTATCATGTCCATGCGTTAGATTAAGTTATTTTTGTTGTAAAATTGACAAAATTTGAATATTTAATTTCAAAACTCTAGGAAAAAAAAAAAAAAATGGCAAATTTCCATATTCTATTGAAAACACAAACATTTCATTTCAAAAGATGATATTTACACAATAAATAGCCAACTAATATACTAATTAAAAGGAAAATGATAAATATTCTATCATAATTTGAAGTCAAATTTGTTTTCAAATGTCTAAATAAAGTATCTGATATAAAATACTAATATGTTGCAGAGGAATAGATTTGATATCGGTCATCCTTAGCAGAAAAAGAAAATATCGACAAATTATTTGGCGAACATAATTAAATCCTTTCAAAAATCATGGTTATTTTAACAACTTATATTAAGAGAGTAATGAATAATATGAAACAATATTTCGTACAATGCATATTACGAAAATATACATCTGGCATGCATATTTTCGTATTATGTTTTTGATCATCAAATACAATAAGCGCCAAGAACGACAGAGTTTTGAAATTTAAAATTAAAATTTTGTCAATTTGACAGCAAAATAACTCAATCTAACACATGCACAAGATAACTAATCTATACTAATATTATAAATGCGAAAGTTTGGATGGATGTTTGTTACTCAATCACGCCACAACGGCTAAACGGATCTGGATGAAATTTTGTACAGAGATGGATAATAGTCTGGAATAAGACATAGGCTACTATTTATACCGGAAAAAATGTAAATTTTTAATTAATCTTCTATATAATATAAATATTTCTTCTATAATAAAACTTTAAAATAATTTATTTTAATTTTTAATTGTTGTCAAAGAATATTTCACGCGAATAATAATAATAATAAAAAAAAAAAAAAAAAAAAAAAAAAAAAAAAAAAAAAAATATTTAATTTGCTTAGGCACATGACAACATAACGTCATTATCAAAATTAAATAATAAGAAAATAAAAGCTAATTCAGATCTGTATTAAAGAACTTTATTAGTTGACAATCCTGGGTATATTTTTAATTTTAATACTTAAGTAGATAGGACATTTTTCGCCAAGGACTCTATTTTTGTGACAGGAACCTTAAGCCAAGTAGTCCGTAAAAAATATAAACAAATACATATAAAAGAGTAAACTCAATGATTCACTGACTCAACACTGCCATGACGATTCTGTGGGAAAGAGGGTCACAAATTTTAGTGACCAGGTTGGTTTTCAGATCCTGACCCCCAACTAAGACGGAATTTTTCAAAATACCCCCCCCCCACCTGTCTCCCTTGGGGGGCAGAAGGCTTAACTCTGCTCTAAATTACTTAACGGTGATGAAATTGCAGATGGAAAAACCAGACTTGAGTACAAAAAAATTATTTTCTGCGATTTTGGAATTTTGGATTTTTAAGGGGGGGGGGAGAGAAGGGAAAATGTTTTGGAAGAAGGGTACTCACATACTACACACTACAAAGGGATTTTATGAAATTCCACCCTACCGCCCTTTGGAGAATGGGGGTCAAAAACATGTATTCATGCGTAACGCTGCACTAAATTATCTAAGGTTGGACATTTTTTATGTAAGGGACGATTATATGTATCTAACTCATAGTATGAAGAGATTTTGCGAAATTCCCTCCTCCTTCCCTCCTTTAAGAACGGGGGGAGAGATTAAAAAAAAAAAATTAAAGCATAGCTCAGCTTTAAATGAGATTTTGAAAAACTTTCAACTGTAACCGCGAGGGAGGGGAAGTAAAAAGCAGGTAAGGGACTGCCGAAGGCATTGGGCAACTTAAAATTAGATTTCGACGGATTTCAATGATTTTTTTTTTTTTTTTTCAAGATATTTTGTTATTATTAATGATATGATGTTTTGGGGATTCATTTCAATATAATGACCAGCGAAGCGGGCAAAGCCTGCTAGTAAAAAATAATATTCAAATTTAAAAGTTATTGTTTGTATGGCATTTATAGTAGAATGAAATATTTTTAATATATTCAAAGTACTATTAAATTAGGTTTTCCATTACAGAATAATAATTTTATAAAACTCAATATCCACTCCTTTCTACACTTTCAATAAGTGATTTTTGTCCTACAAAATGAAATGTACATACTTAGAATTTGTCTTTTTAAGTTATATTCCCATTTTTCACAATGTATTCAAAACACGCATTTTAGAAAATCCCACGTACAAGAAGAAAATTCCTTTCCACAACGGTGGACAAATAAAGAAAAAATAATAATTGTATACATATTTCATACTTATATATTTTATGAAACATTTTAGCAGCAAGTAATATTTATCTGTTTATTACACTTGATTTGGGATATAATGCTCTTTTATTCACGGCTTTCTGTGATAAATATTTGAATTTTAAAATACATTCTCGGAATTCAAATTGAATTCGATTTATTTATTCGTATAACGCTGGTTTTTTTTTTTCTTTTTAATTGTAAAGTTTTAGTACGTTCCAAAATAATTTGATTAATATATTTGTTCATATGTTAGCATTTCAAAGAGTTTAAACAAAATATTTAATGGATTGTTATATTTACACTTCTAGATTTGTTTAATAGAATGTAATCAAAAAAAAAAAAAAAAATCACATACGCTGCATAAATACCCAGTTATTTTTAAGCTCATCAAACTTGGAAAGAAAATATTTTTAATTCATAATCCGTGTGAAATTCTAAATTCATCTAGAATTATAAGTAAAATAAATTATGACCTACCACTCATTTTTGTTGTTTATGTATCATTTTGTTCTTTGCATCATACTTTCATTATTATTTTCATTATTATTATTATTATCACTAGTATTACTGAGAATTATGAGTAAATGTTTTTTTTTTTTTTTAAGTGGCCAAGGAACCGACCTTGCGCACAATCATCAACCGGGAAGACTAGAGTGTTTCTTTTCTTCTGGCACCTATCCTTCGACCTGACCGGCTTGGGCGGCTCTGGTGCCAACACCAGTCAGATAAATTTATAAAATGGTGATAAACTATTTTTCTAAACATATTAACTATTGTAGAACATCAGTTCTAAAGTGCTTTTTAATTACTACTTGTGACAAGGACGTATTCCAAATGCTGACATCCTTTAAAAATAATTGTTATGTTTGTAATAGCTATTGTATTAGTTATTTATCTATAAAGTAATCCTAAAATATAAAATTTAGGTAAATAATTACATTAATCTCAACTGAAAATAGTTAAGAACGTACATATTTACAACGCAAACAATTTACAAAACTGCTGGCATCCAAATTGTACGAGCGTTTTCCTTTAAACTCCGTTATCTTTAAACTTTCCTTTAAACTTACTTTTTTTTTTTTTTTTTTTTTTTTTTAACAGTGTAAATCTCAATTTACCTGCAATTAAACTTTGCAATGTACAAACTTTTTAGTATTTTACAAAACAAAATATCTAGTATTACAAAAAGTTTTGTCACATATTCCATAGTAAATACATCTAAATATATTACTATTAATTTTTTTTATTGTAATAAGCAGGCTTTGTCTTTTTATTAGTCATTATATTTAAAAGAATTATGAAAAAACATTATTCACTATAATTTAAATCAATTTGTAAAAACTAAAAAAATTCCATTGAAATCACTTAAAACCTCGATCTGGGTCCCAATTGCCATCGACATCGTCTTTCCTACCTATGCATATGTCGGTTCCATGTCTCTACTGCTTGAATTTGCACTGTATTCCGACATTTCAATTTAGATACCAACTGGACGGTAAGTGGTACTACTATTATTAAAAAGCTACATTTCTTGGACATAGCTTTCTCGGAAAGTTTATTATTTTTACTCTAGGACAGCAGATGATAGACAAAATAAAATTTCCCAGCTAAGTAGCGCTGCTGTCAGCCGTTAGCCGTTGTTTTGCTTTTCCAAAACACCGCTAAGTGTAACTTGATTTTTTGTCACTTTCTCATTATTCACATGGATTAGAATACTGTTAAGACACTGAAATATTTTCTTTTATCAACTGAAACCGTTTCTATTAATTATCTGCAAAAAACACATTGGTTCTTGGAGGATCAAAGTCACGACCTTTGCATGACACACTAACCATTTGAGCTAATGCGACACGGAAAGATATTTTACATTTATGTTTCAATCTCCAAAGTAAATCATTTCAGAAATTTATATATTTTAATTTATTTTTTAAAAGCTAATTAAAAATTCAAGAATCATTCATGAATTCGAATCATCTTCGAACTGCATTATGAAGTCAAAACGGACTTCCATGCAAAATTCCGTAGATTTTCGATCAGCCGTTTGCCTGAAAAGCGACGTACATACACACATACATATATTTTTTAATTACATGAAGAGATAATTAACGAATTCTACGAAACTTATCACAGATGCTCGAAAACAGCATGATACCTGTTTGTATGCATGTACAAATGTCTAGAGATACTCGCCATAAATGTCTGGAATTGCTAAGAATTTAATTCATACATTAATTAGAAAAACAGAATTTTGTAAACATTTTTTAGTGTAGCTAGTGTAAATAAAAACGACAAGAAAAGTATTTCAAATATCTTATCGTCTAAGAACGGTTATATAGTGTAACCATGTTTCCTAAGACTAGAAGTGAGGATGAGTCGAAAAGCATGAAGGGGTGCCAAATTGACCGACAAGCTGGAGATTTAGAAAACATTCAGGCATTCGGTGCTGTCTTGTCGCTTATTTTCACTGAATCAGATGACTATCAACCCTATTATAACAATGGAATCGTTGACCACGAAAATATAGGAAAACGCTCAAGAATTCTAACAGGAGTTCTCAGAACTCTCCAGCAAAGGGTTCTAGAATTTATCAGAATGACATGGATTAAGACATGGAATAAGATTTTTACTAGACCCACAATTTAGCTTCTAGATATTAATCAATTTTTTCTCAGTGCATATATAGTCTGTAGTTTAACAAAAAGTAATCTGCAATGGGAATCACACGCGAATACATGTGTTTACAGTTAATATACCCAGTAATATACTTAAAATTCTGGTACAAATGAATACATTTAATTAAATAAAGCCTCATATATTTACATGCACATCTGCACTGTTAAAAATGAAGTATTCAAAAATAAGTAAACGAACATACCCATTTCAAAATCAGTACTTTTGTTTTAAAAAGGAAAACATGCGAATATAATTTATAAAATATTGCATTTTTTAAAGTTAGCTGTTCATTTTATAATAATTTATTATAAACTAGCGACTTTGTCTGCATTTTATAAACAAAAACATCCATTGAAATCTTTAAAAACATTGCATCATGTGCCTACTGTCTTCGGCAGCATTTTCTCCGCTTGCTTTATATCGGTTTTGTGTCCCTACTGCTTTCGTTTGCACCTTAATTGGATATTTCAATTTAGGTGCTAAGTAGACGATAGGTGATGCTGAAATTATTCAATAACTACATTTTTCGAACAGATTATTTCCTTCACTGTATGAAAAGAGATGGCAGTTCCAGACAATTAAAATGCAAAGATTTTAATAAAAAAAAATTGAAAATAGAGATTCGAAGTGCATCAGAGTAGTTCAAAACAGCCATTCATACAAAATTCTGTAGCAAATTTAACACAATATTGCAGGATGGAACTCAATACCTTCGGTTTTATTCTCATTTTAAATTCATTTGAAAATCACATTTTATCAAAAGTATTTCCGTAAAATAAATATAAATTTTGTTTTTATAAGCCATTTTTAAACTTTAAAAGTCAATAATATATTATAAACAATACATAAAAAATAATCATTTTTATTTTATTATTTCTTACTTTCACAAATATAAATTATTTGTTTTAAAAAGTACAAGCTTTACCTAATTTTACTTAACTTAGTTTTTATAAATTAGGGATCACTGTAAACATAATGACAAATAAACCCTTATTATAAAAAAAATTAAAACAAAATCGAAAAAGTAAAACTTTTAGACAATGATTAATTACAAGTCTCAGGTGATTTCTTAATTTATAACCCTTTAAAAAAACACAACAGTTAATAAAACAAAAATATGTTTTTTAAGTATCGTGTTAAAGTAAAAAGGTAATATATTTTTATCTCATTAATTATGTTTTTTCCTTATTCTTTTTTCTGGTAATAAAAAAGTAGAGAACGGTTAATGGAGACGACAGAATTTTGCAGCATAAATCAACTATATTTATCAACTTCAAATTATTTAAGGACAGCATTTTTACGTTATTTTTCTTAGTTCTAGATTTTAGATTTATTTACTGTTAAACTCTTATTTTTTGATTTAGTCTACATAAAGGACAATATAATGTAATATAAATGCTACATAAATACCGGGTGATTCAAAATAGATGTTACAGTGATTGTCTCGTAAACTAAGAAAGATAGAAACATACTGCCAATTACAAAATTGGTGCAAATTAAGAGCAGATTTCAGATATGGCATTTTTTTGTACAAGGGGCTGAATTCATATTAAATACGAAATTTAATTTTTATACGGCCCTTCCTATCATATGACTAAAAATATTCTCCTCGCTCTAAGAAGAAAAAAAGAAAAATCATTTCTCTAAGTCAAAATCTCGCTGAGTTGTTGCAATTTGAAAATTCTAGCATTTTTCGCCAAGTCTTAAGGGGTTGTATCAAAAGTGAGAAATTGTATTTACTATAACTTTTGTAATAAGGCACGGGTTGATCAGCGTTTGGGGAAAAATCATTCAGGGAAAGGCGGCTATTTTAACTGTATGTCTTTCTTTACACTAGTGAATACACACGAGAATACACATTGAGTGTTTAAACAAATAAAATTTATGAATAATTTGTGTACTAAAAGGGAATTTTCAAATTTACACATAAACGCAGTAAGGCCCCGCGCAAGGCCGTTTTAATTGCTTTTATTTAAAAATAGTATAATTTGCTTCGGAAATTCTCTTTCTATTAATTAATTGAAAGTAATTATTTAAATTAATAAGGCAGTTTCTACACCTGTGTAATGACTTAAAGTCGTAAAAAAAACCCCTCTATTTTAAATATTATATATATATATATATATATATATATAGTATATATAGTATTTATATACTTTATTATTTTTATTATTATTATCTCTGATATTGAAATTAAATCTCTTTTTTCTGGAATGTTTTCAGTCGTTGCGCGAGTTTTGCTTTCTAGTAAACGGGAAATACAACATTTTCATAGATTTTTAACTAATATTTTTAAAAAATAGCTAAATACACTGCTCAAAACAATTAAAGGATATTGGAAGTCTTATGTTAAAGAACGGTATAAGAGAAAACTCTTTTGCAGAAAAGGGAAGAAAAGAGTCACAAATGCAGTTTTTTCTGAGAGAGTAGGAGAAACTTCAGAGTAGGCAAATTCTGAGTTTAACGTCTAAAACGACGCTTTAAAGGCAGCGAATAAAATTTGGCTTTCAACTTAATAAAAGGCAATGGGAAAATAATGATCGACATTCAGTAAGCGCATTGTTTTGATGAGTGCTATATCGTTTAACCGATTCTGAAGCTTTTAGAGATGTTGGTCGGATAGAGGGGGGTAAACACATGCCGAAGTAGCAGAAGACAAGGTAGTTTAATAAAATGTGATTTAAAGGATCTTTAACCCTTTTTTGAAGACTTGAAATGCTGGCCGAAGACCAGGACGAGGCAACCAGGACGACCAGAAGACCAGGACGTGCAAGAACGCCCTATGAAGATCGACATTTAACGCTAATAATTAAAAATATATATTTTTTAAAACTTTTTTTCAATAAACTCTTTTATTAGAGAATATAATTTTCGTGAGTTGCATTGTAGACTTCAAAATAGGACAAACACTTGTATATCCTGTTATTTCGAATGATATGTTTAATTACACACGCAGGTTTTCTTGAGATTTCAGAGGTTACATGAAATTATTTTTAACAACTTTTTTTTAGATAAATACATTTATCGGATAATATCATTTTAATGATTTGCATTCTTGTACTTATATAGAAGACAAATCCACGTAAGCCTGTGAGGTAAAGAAATGTTAGCGTAATGCTACAAATGAAGTTCGCAATTTACGAATAACACGTGAATGTGCAGAGTTTAGGATTCAGTTGATTAATGGAGTTAGTTCCTATGATAAATGATAATTTGCGATATGTTAATTTTATAAAGTGATTTATATAAAAGGAGAAGGTAGAGAAGAGAAAAGGTTAGCTGCTTAGAGGGAAGTAGAAAGGAGGTAGCTACTTAGGAAGTAGAAAGGAGAGTGAGAGGCTGCTTAGAGTAAGAGGTGGATAGTGAATGGGAAGTAGTAGGAGGCTAAAGGAGTTAGTAGCGAGCGGCTATAGTAGGAAATAGTTAGTCGAGTAGTATAGTGGATAAGGGAATCCTCCCACTAACGAAAGACGAGTAAAGTCGTGAGAGATAGCGACGTTAAATGAAGTTGTTGAGATTAATTGTGGTTATCTATTTAAAGTTAGAATATTTATGAAGGCTGCCCCTTTAAGTTTACAAAGGTACTGAATGTGATTATAGTCCAACGCCCACCTTTTCATTAAGCTCTAAATAAAAGCTCTTTATTTATTTTATATTCAAGTCTCGTGCTCACTTTATTAAGTAATTAAGTTAAGCTTAAATCTAAGTTAAACGGAACATGACATCCTCTTATTCCTCATAAGCCCTACAATGCAAATGGAAGGTTTAATTATATACGCAGGTCAGTCATGGGTTTTATGGAGTTAATTGGAAGCATCTTTATTATTATTATTATTATTATTTTCGATAAACTCTTTTAGCAGATAATATAATTTTAATGAGTTGCAGTCTAAACTTATATAAAGGATGACAAGAATTAAATTCAAGCATTTCAAATGAAAATTTATTTACATTCTCAAATCTGTCGTTGAGTTAAAACTATTAACTGAAAATATTTTATATATATATAGTTTTCTGATGAACTCTTTTATCAGAGATTATGTTTTCAGAGAACATGATTTTAATTATTTGCTATCTGGAATTGAATAAAGGAAAACAACACATGCGAAAGGCCTGTCTTTTAAAATGGAAAATATAATTACTTGTTTCATCGTAAGGTTTAAAGTGTTAAATAAAAATATTTTAATGTTTATATATACATATATATATTTCTTTCTAGAGTATATATTTTTATGCATTCATTAATAAAAGATATTTTTAAAACGTATATATAAAGTCATTCTATATTTTATTTAATTTTAACTTTAAAATTTTGAATCAAATTATTCTCATACTCAGCTTTTTCATTAAAATTTCGCATAACAGGAATACTTTTATCCTTCGAAGTTCCTTTCATTTAAAAGTTTACATTTTATCTAAGCTTAAAAAAAGGGAGGAAAAACTTTAATTTCAATTCACGTTTTCCGATTCTTTGAATCTGAATAACAGAAAATTCAATAAGATTTAATTTGTTTTGGCCAAAGTTTTAGAATACGTAATTTAGAATAAAATTACTTTTAAATATTTGGTTGAAAAGATAGAAACTTTCAGATACGAAAATCAATATCTTACTTTTACAATTTCTACATATTGAATATATGATGTATATAGATATGATTTAAAACTTTTCATATAATTACCGAGAAATGAATGACAATTTCTTGTAATCCCTATTTTAAGAAAATATTCCACGAGTAATACATACATTATTCAAATATTTCAAATATGAAAACATTTTATACAATCATTTTATTCATTTTACACTCATTTGTTTTAATTCTTCTCAAGTAAGTCATTACCTACATTAATAAAATCAGACAACTTTCTTTACATTACCTTGAATCAAAGACATTTAATAAACTTCACGTCTTAAAAAAAATAAAAAGAATAAAAAAAGAAAAAGAAAGAAAACGAAAGCTTCTGAACATTTTCTATGTGTGGGTGGTTTTGCCTGTAGTTTGTTGTGGTTTTAATCAGTATATAACTTAAAATAACATCCATCGACTATTGCAAACTTTAGTGATTTGGGCAAAACATTTTGCGCATCCTCAAATTGAGTATTGTCAGTAAATCGGCAGAATTAGAAAATTGTGATGAAAGAATGCAAAATCTTTACTTTTAGGACATCAAGGGATTTAAAAAAAAAAAAGAACATTGCTTGTATGAATGTGGTACAGGAAGAGGGGATCTGTAATGCTTTTTTTTGTCCGAGTATTACATAAAAAGGGCTAGGATGACTAAAATGACGCTTGGAATATTTCTAGTCCTGTACCCAGTTTCAAATTTACACCTTTTAGACCTTGTAATATTTTAAATAGATTTTGAGATGCAAGCAAAAATCATAGCGTAATAATACTTTTGTTTGTAAATCTCACAGTAGCGAACATCTTTTTGACATTTGTAATCTTCAAGCATCAAAGAATTCAAAAAATGCCTTCAAAATATTTTATCTCAGTGTGCGCAGGCGCAAATGTATGCCTATAAAGCCTTTTTATTTAATTGTCGTTGTCTTTTGCTAGTATCACTGAAGTTGTCTGGGCAGAATTGAATGGTACTTAACCCTTTACGACCCGAAACATTTTTACCTTAAAACATTACATTCTTCTGTTTTTGCAAACTGAAAGAAAAATGTTGACTATAAATGATATTTTCTGATTGAAAATTGTATTTTACACTTTCTGATAATTAGCTTGGTCATTCATTTCCCTATTTTATTAAATATGACTATTCCAGATGCAAAAATGTAAGTGGATGTCGCGGATGTCTAACCCGCATGATCATACGGCCTGGGTCAGAAAGGGTTAACAGGAGTTTAGACTTGTGCAAATCCTAAAATTATGTGTATCAACCATTTCAAAAGTTTAGTCAGATTAATAGATATGAACATAAACGTGTACGACTCAGCTTTTAGTCTTGTCAGTACATCGTGGAAAATGGAAAAATTTTATGATATCCTAACGTTTCAGATATCAGGAAGTGAACAATACTTACAGAATTTAAAAGAAATTTCTTTTTCTCAGTTACTTGATTTTTTAAAAAATGTCAACGTTTATGTTCCATCTAAGTTTGCATGATACTTCATGACATTTACCTTTTATTTATTCTTCGTTTTCTGGCTCTTCAAATAAATTGTTTTAAATAGTTATAAAACTTACTCGTTTTCAAATTTCTTTTACCATTTCTGGCAGATTAATTTACCTCATTGTTTTAAGCACATATATGATTTATAGTTGGTTCAGAGATTGAACTCTAAATTGTAAATATATTTTGTTTAAAAACAGCGCAGTTGAATCCGAAATCAATTTATAATGTAAAAAGTTTATATTATTTATATTATTCCTGCAGTACATGAAGCTTAATATGTTAGTAAATGGAAAAAAAATGAGCTATTAAAATAAATAAATATAATTTCTCAACTCTAATCCATATTTATTTTCATGTACGCATTGCTTTCAATTACTAATTTTAATCTGAATTTCCATTCTTTTCTATTGCTAATTCACGTGCTATAAACAGGTACAACATATAGCTTTATTAATTTAATCTTGGCATACTAAATATATATTAAAGTAATTGAAGTAGCATCTTTTTAAGAACTGGAATCACCACTGGGTAAAGTAATATACTTTTATTACCTTCCACACATAAATTTGATGTGACTTGCAAGTAAGCCCTAAATCCTTGTCGCTATCATTATCTTCATCAGAATGATATTCACTTTTAGTTTCTCTCTTTTCTGAATAGGCATACATTAACGATGAGCAATACGCATCATGCAACACAACAAGGTTTTGAAACATTACTCCCATTTTTATGTAAGGCTCAATTTTCTTAATTAAATACCATAGATGTGTACGCGATCATTTAAAGGTTTTAGGTTATTTCTTTTTTTTAAACCTGTGTTTTTTTATTGAAATGAGTAATAAAAAATTTTATATCAGGTAATTTGTTTCATTTTTTAGATGCACACTTTAAAATCATGTAGCTTCAATACAAGAAAGAAAGAAAAAAAGAAAAGAAAGTATCAATTTAAAGTATTTATTATTTTTGGTTTAACACACTGCCATTCTCTCAGTGTGTCTTTCCTCCGCACGTTAAAAATCGTGAATATTTTAAAAATTTCTTCAAACTGCTATATGTCATTCTAATTTTCTATAAAAGGTCCCCTATTAGAAATATTATAAATAGCACGATTGGTTTGTTTATTATAAAATAGTATTGGAATAGCCAAATAAATACCAATACGTTGCATTCTATGAGAGGCACTTTATAAATAATATTTTAATAACTTTTCACAGCACAAACTACAATGCAATCGACATTTGTTATTGAAGAATAATAATAATAATATTTACATGGAATAAGGTATGATTAACATGAAGGTTTACAAGACCAGAAAAAGTATTCAGTCAGCACTTTCCTGCGGTGTTAAAGATTGATCATGTCTTCATTTGGTTTATCTGTCTAAATTTCTGTCCGTAAGTTTATCCAGATTATAATTTTCATTATTTTTTAATAGAATGATTTTAAATTAATTTGTTACTTAAGTTCACTTTCTCGTGTACTCTATTAAATATGTTATAAATAACGCAACTCATTTGGGTGCAGGTATTCACAGAAGATTTACAATGCATTGCGGTCTATAGGTGGTAAATTTTTAAAACATAATTTAATAAATTTACACTACGTAAAACACAACGAAATTGATATAAATTACTCAGATACGCAAATTTATTTTTTATTTTTTTTCAGAAGAATAAATTTTCGTTGGCGTAAATGGTTGGTTTATTAGGGACCCACAAACTTTTGAATGATTATGAAATAAATGAAAAATTGTTCACTATATTTTTTAAGTGTTGTGGGGATTTATTTTAGTACATCATATGAAGCGTATTCAAAGTTTACACGATATGCAGGCCTTTAGAAATGAAAATATAATAATTTCCTTTTTAGACTCTTTTTTTCACAAAACAGGTAAAAGAAAATATACTTTTGAAGGCTGAAATTTTGAATGATGATATACTGTTAATACGATATTTCACTCATTTCTGCATGTTTATTTTTATTCGAACATTAGTACAAAATTGCCAATTTTTACACCTTTTTTGGCTACTGAAATTTTAACAGAAGTTTTTTATACATTTTTGTCAGGTTTTACTGATTATGAAAAGAAAAATTCATACTAAATTTTTCTATTTGTACAAAAAAAGTAAAAGTTGGCAACTATGCATTAATGTTCGAATAAAAATACACATTCAGAAGTGAATGAAACACCCTATTAACAGTATATTATCACTCATTTCTCGGCGACTTTTGCTACTAATCTTTTTCTTTGAGGAAATCATCTTCCCATGCGTGTTCCACAGTTTGTAGGCAAAATTTTGTTTCATTCAGTTGTGGATGCCTCCAACCAGTAAAAGCTTTTTTTATGGCCAATTAAACAATTATATTAAACAATTATAATTAAAAAAATTTTAAATAATAAGCTTTTTTTATTCAGTTTTTTAATTCCTCGTCATATTATAGGTATGAGGAACTTAGGAGAAAATTTTAGACTCTGTTATGTTTTACATTTTAAAAACTTTTGAAGTGTGAGAAATCCAAAAATTTTAATGTTACGTGCATGTATATCATTAATTATGAAAATTGTATTTTGAAAACTTCCTAAGTTATTCAAAATTCTTACTTTCTTAATAGGGAAGATTTAGGCAAAAATTTGCATAAACGTCTATTGAATGGGATATTCTCAATATAAATTTTTCAGACAACAATTAAAACACCATTAACGTTACATGCATGAACATAATGAATGAATAATAATATTGATATGAATACTGTATTTTGAAAGTTTAGTAAGCTATTCGGAATTTAAGATTTTCGAAACGAGGATGGATAGATTAATATTTCATATAAAGTTGCTTTATTATCATTGTACTGAAAATTATATGCAATTGTATGTAAAATAAAATGCGAAACTAACTCTAATAAAATTACTAGCAAATTAGAACAATATAAATGTATCTGATCAGGGGGAGTGTGGTTTCTTAGGTAAGACATTTCAATCTGCGACAGTGTCGAATGATTTACACGACTACCGTAGGTAATGTAGTATTGTATTCGGTCAACAAATTCTATATAAAGTTTTCCCCTAATTTACGTGTTATAAATTCTCCTGAGACTAAAAATTTGGTTTTCTTCAATTGATTTTTGTGTGTAAGGGAAATCTTCTAACTGTCATATCTCCGAAACTAATAAAGATAGAAAGACGAAATATTAAACAAAAAATAGGACTAGTGTGTGAATGAATCATCCAAATTTTGGTGAAAATTGGAAAACCGGAAATGGTATATTGAAAACCTGATGTAGCACCATACGTACGTATCTCAAACACAGCTCAAACGACATTCTTAAAATTTTCTATAAAACACCCTTTCTGGTGTTATTTCGTATGTATTAGTTGGTTAGTTCAGTAATATTCGTAGACATCCTGTATAAGTAGGTCAATTTTAGGTTTTGCAAGTGCAAACGACTCAACAGATTTTCTCCAATCTCAGCCTATTACTTTCTTTTATATATCTATCATATATAAATGTCAGTTTTGGATGAGCATATGAGTTTTGATGAAAATCGAGAGTGAAATCGAAAGTCAGAATCTCAAAAACGGGTCTCAAAATTTTCTTTAAACTGGTACATAAATCACATTTTAGATATTTTTGTGTGTGTGTTACTTGGTTACAACGGAAAAAGTAGCTAACGTCCTGATAAGATAGGTCAGTTTTATATCTCAGAAACTGACGTATCAGAAAACGGTTTTACCTATATATTTTTTAAACTCTTATATGTTTTCACGCCGTATGTATTAGTTTGCTCTTACAGGAAAATTGTTATACAAGTTTTTTAAGCCAATTTTGTATCTTTTGGCCATGCTATATCCAAAAAGAGTATTATTAATATGCGTAGTAGTGGGTAATGGAAGTTCATGTGGTTATTGCACGCCAAATCTTTTATTTATATAAGAAAACAAGTATTATAATTTTTACTAAACCCAATTTAAAACATTATTCCTTTTTTCTTAAAAATCTTATACTTATAAATTAAACTGAATTTGAATTAACAATTTGTATTTAAATATCTTACAACTCATATTTTCTTGCAATAGTATAAAATATTTCTCATATATTTATGTCATTTAGTGCTATAAAACTGTTAGGAATTTTCAAAATTAACATAAATCATTAAATAAATTTTACAAGGTATTTTCTAACATTTATGTTATCATAATTGAATTCTTGCCAGTGTTTAATTAGTATTCCATAAAACTCTTAGTACTATACCTTTTTCTCACACCAGCATTTTTTTAGAGTTTTTTTTTTATCTTATTCAATCGTAAATACATTACAAGAAAACTGCTCTAAAAAAAAAGTGGTGTAGAAAAAGGTGCGGGTGCGAGCAATTTTACGGGATACTAATTCGGATATTGGCAGCTATGTATTTATAATACAGTCGAACCTCGTTAACGGGAATATCAAAGGTAATAAAAAAAAATTTCATGTTATCAGTAGTTCATATGCTATCAGTAACGCAGAAACTGATCTTCATTTTGACGAGGATTGTGCAAATAATTCACATTAAAAGTACTTCACTTTCACTTTAAGCGTGTTCACGTTAACAAGATTCGACAGTATTTGTTTTTTATTTTATTTTATTTTATTTTATTTATTAACATATGAAAATTATTATAATTATAATTTTCCTTTAAAATAAAGTGTTTACATCTGAATAACGTGATATTTATGAATTATTAGATGTGTATTATTTATTTGAGCTTTACAATTTTTAATTTCAACGAATTTGTGAATAATTACAATTATACTCTTTATATATAATTTAAGCTTCTTTTTTCTACAATTTTATTTTATTTATATATTTTTTTTCTTTTTAAAATAAGCAATAAAGTAATTTATTCAAAATAAACAATAACAAATCTTGTTTCAATTTAACAGTTTCAAAGGAATTATTTTTCAAAACATTAGAATGTGATAAATATGTATCTCTGAGAAGTGAGAATATTCTGATACTTATAAATGCATTTTCATTAAGATATCACTTATTTTTTTTTGTTTAAAGCTTTTTTTTTTTTTTTTTTTTTTTTTTTAGTAAACTTATTAAAATATTAGTTTTTAATAATTTTATTCGATTTATTTGATAGATTTCAAAATGAACATTTTTTTTTTTTTTAATATACTGAAATTAATCGAGGATATCTTAAACAAAAGATGAGCAGCTACTGATACCCAGAAGTTTTATGAATATCAATATAAATTTTCATAAGTTAATTAAACAAATAGATCATAAGTTGTATCATAATATATCATAAGTTAATTAAACAAATTTTCTTACTGTAAACATTAAAACTTATTTGGATTTACTAATGAGTTGTTATTTTTACTCTCTTATACAAAGTATAAGGAAGTACGAAATTACGAAAAGTACGATTTACGAAATGGATATTGAATTGAGCATAGCTCAAAAATGAATCATTATAGAATATTTTAAATCTTTATATGCAACTGTTATGATGCCTAGTTGTACACCTGCAACTTTGGTTTTAATATGAGTTCCCGTTTCAGAGATATCAACGACTTTACAAGAATTTTCGTGACATCTGTATGTAAGTATGTGTGTGCGTATGTGTGGGGTGAGCCACTGTAGGACTCCTATATTTATTACATTTTGGTCATTTTAAATATAACTGAAAAATTTTATAAGAATTTTCGTTAACCGTACAGAAACACGAGGAAATTTATGCTGCAAATTTTCTTTGATTTACAGATTTATTATAACTCTCATTTTTTTGAATGATTAAAGATGAAATGAAACAGTAAATCCTAACTCAATCTAGAATATTTATAGAGCAATTAAACATTTTTGTTCACTTTTTATTCCAAATAACATTTGCTTTATTTTATTATTTATTTTTTGTTTTTTGTTGTTATCTCGCGTAAGAAAGGATGTCTACATAAATGTAAACAATAGTAAAAGTGTTTATTTCCTTTGAACATGTTATAAATAGATATAAAATTAGAAAAAGTGAGCCTATTAGAAATGATTTCATTAACTGATATATAAAAGCTATGCCTCGCTTATTTTTCTACGTAGTAAGAAAAATGTGATTAATTTTGAGATACAATTGTTTGTTTTGTTACAAAGAAATTTAAGTTTATTCAGAAAAGAAAGATATTCCATTTCATAAAATTAATAATTTTCAAAGTTGAAATAAAGCTTAGATTCTAAAAATACCTGATATGAAACAATTATCTTCTTGTGAATTTTACTATGTAATGTTTAAAACCTATTAAGGTTTTCGTGTATATTGATATTTTTTCATTTCTTTCTCTTTTTTTTTTTCTCTCGGGACATCCTTAAAAGGGTAAATCTGATGAGCAAATAACAAATAAATAAATAAATACAATAAGCTAAATAAATGAATAATAACTATAATAATAAATTAATATTCGAACAATGCATTTATAAAACATTGTATCTAAACATCGTATTTGTTTCAAATGTAATTTACTGCTTTCCTAATTTATTTTAAATGTTTTATTTAAATTATTTATTTATATTTAATACGAAGGCTTTTTTTTTTTTTTTTTTTTTTTTTTTTTTTAAGCAGTAGAAATATTTATACAATAAATGCAATAAATGCATACTTTCTAAATGCAATCTAGAAAAATAATAGAACAAATATTATTTTTTGTTCTCTTTTCATTTCAAAAAATATTTATTTGCTATTTATGTATTTATTTTTGTCGTTGTGGTTGTTGTTTGGCAAGAAAGTATGTATACATTATATATTAATTTTGTAATACAATTGTTTGTTTTGTTACACTGAGAAAGAAAAATATACCGCTTTCATCTAGAATGAATAAGTGGTCATTTTCTAAATCCCTTATCGAGAAATATAGATTTCCAAGCTATGCACATATGACACGCCAATAAACTGAATAGACGAAATGATCGAGAATTTACACATTTCTAGATGGTGAAACAATATTCTGAATATTCTGACTCTTTTGTATTGCTAGAAATTCTCGCTTGATTTTCTAGAATAGGGCAATAAACCAAGATTATAGTTGCTGAAACCCGCCTCTTTTATTCCCATTTATTTGTAGAGATTTTTAATTAACTTTGCCCCCGAGAATATAGGCAAATCTCAAGAATTCTGATAAGGGTTTATAGAACTCGCTTTCAGAGGGGACTAGAATTTATAAGGATGACACAGAATTATTTTTTCTAGAGCCACAATTTAGATTTAAGGTGTCAGTTACAGAATTTTTTCTCAGTGTACAATGGATATTAAAACTTATACAGGAAAGAAAGTTATCCATTTCATAAAATTAATATTTTGCGGAGTGAAAATAAAATTTAGATTCTAAATATGTCTGGCAGGAAATAATTATCATGTTTTGGATTTTATTATGTAATGTTTAAAATATTATAGTTTTTTTGTACAATAGTCATATATATATATATATATATATATATATATATATATATATATATATATATATACCCCACTAAAAATTAGCTTGATATAATCTTAAAAATATTCTACTTTTTATAGAAATATTAAAAATATCTGAATAAATTTTGCAGATTTAGATTTATCAGCAAAATAACCACAGATTTTTTTACGACGTTTTATGGGCATTATAAAGATTTTGTTTCATCATTAAAATAACTTAAGATTTTTTGAAGATATAACACAAACACTTTCATTATTTTAGGTTAGAGCAAAAAGTTAAAATTAAATCTGCAAAATATTTGAAGAACTTTTATCGGTATTTTGAATCATAAGCAGCTTAGTACGTGTTTGTGCATTGTGTGTCTTGTGTGTGAATTATGATCATCCATTTCTTTGCATTTAATAAAATTTAGATAAATATAAAACAACGGCCATATATTTTGTTTCAAGCTCCTGCAATTGAATTAATTCAAGTTTAGAGAATTACAATTCAACTCGAAGATGTGACGAGGTAAAAATAAAAAATGTTTGTTTACAATATATACAGCCGGCGTGCTGGCGTTAGGGATAGCTATAATGGCGATTAGAGTGGTTGCTCGATTGCATTTTGTTAAAAATATCTTGTGTTTCATGTGTTGTGTTATTTTTATAATAAATGAGGAAAGGAAGGCTTTTAAGAAATTAGTTTTCGGATTTCGAGGTACAATGTCGCCCGAAGGTGAAAACTGGGGTCTCATATTCAAAAATTTATATATTTAAAAGCTGTTTTTTTTTTTTGCTTCATTTTAAAGAAGGTAATAGATACAAGCAAAAAGTAGTTACAGATTGCATTTTGAGTATGATTTTTTTGTTTTTTGTGAAACAAATGTGAAAAAAAATTTCCTTTTAGCGCTTTGCAAAAATTAGCAATTATTGGTAAGTTTTATTGTAAATATACAATAAAATTTTAAAATGTGTTTACTTTAGGTGAATATAATGTTCCTTTTGTGCATCAAAGTATAAGCATGCAGAATAAGGGGCTTTGATGGAAATTTTTAAGAAATTAGTTTTCGAATTTTGTGGTACGATGTCCATCGAACGAAAAAACTCATATAAGTTCATATTCAAAAATTTATACATTTAAAAACTTTTTTTTTTTTTTTTCTCCATTTTAAAGAAGGTAATAGATAAAAGCAAAAAGTAGTTACAGATTGCATTTTGAGAATGATTCTTTGGTTTTTTTGTGAAACAAATGTGGAAAAAAATTCCTTTTAGCGCTTCGAAAAAATTAGCAATTATTGGTAAGTTTTATTGTAAATATACAATAAAAATTTTAAAATGTGTTTACTTTAGGTGAATATAATGTTCTGTTTGTGCATTGAAGTATAAGTATGCATAATAAGTGGCTTTTGATGGAAATTTTTAAGAAATTAGTTTTCGGATTTCGCGTTACAATGTCGATGGGACATGAAAACTCATATAAGTTCATATTAAAAAATTTATACATTCAAAAGCTTTTTTTTTTTTTTTTTTTTTTTTTTCATTTTAAAGAAGGTAATAGATAAAACCATACAGTAGTTACAGATTGCTTTGCTTTTTCAGTATGATTTTTTGTTTTTGTTTTTTGTGAAACAAATGTGAAAAAAATTTCCTTTTAGCGCTTCGTAAAAATTAGTAATTATTGGTAAGTTTTATTTTAAATTTTCAGTAAAAGGTTTGAAAATGCTTTCATTTCAGATGAATTTCATGTTCCATTTGTGAATTGAAATCCAAATAAGTAAAATATGGTGCATTTTTATAAAAATTTTTAACAAATTAGGTTCCACATTCCGAGGTACGGTGTCGATCGTACGCCAAAAACTGATATCAGCTCATATGAAAAAATTTATACATTTAAAAACTGTTTTTTTTTTTTGCTCCATTTTAAAGAAACTACAGATAGCATTATTAAATAGATAAATAGATATAAATTGGAGTTTGATTAGTATTTTTTTTTCTTTTTTTTTTTTTTTTTTTTTTTTTTTAATATACAGTAAACATTTTCGTGGCGTGTTTTGTTTAAGTAAATTACACGTTTCTTTTGTGCACATACATGTATAAATACGCATAATAAGGTTATCTTTATAAAGATCGAAATAAATAAAAGCATTGCCATAAGTTTTTAAACAGACACACATACATACAATAGTCTGGATTTTGTAGAAAATATCTTATATAAGCATTAAAATAGGGTTTTAAACTCATTTAGAATGATGAATGTCAATTGTTTGTGATACTTTTTATTAATTACTTTCAAAAATTTCATGATTTTATTTTTATTTCAAAGCTATTTTTTTGGTTGTTTAAGCATTTTTAATACAGTTACATAACTAAATTTTTGCTTATAACTATTAATGTTTTTGAAAAATTCTTTCCCTTTTTGTTATGAGTGTAAATAAAATCTTTTTTTTTTAAGATTTTTTTTTTTTAATCTAGCCTAAAAATATATAAATAAAGTAAGTTAAATTTTGAATGTATAACTTATTTAACGGTATTTAAAACTTTTAATTAACTTTACAATTCATCTTTTATTGTATAAACAGATCTGAATTATTCGTCTGTTATTTTTCATAATAGAAAATTTCAAAAGAAGAAAAATTTGATGGCAATTAAATTATATTTTATTCTGAATTATCAAGCACCGTTTTGAAAAAGCTTTTTTAACTAATATATAAATGGATAGAATGTTAAATAAAAAATAAATTAATTAATTTTTTTATTTTATTATTTATTTATTTATATTTGTTGTACTTATTTATCATGTATGTGAAAAATTGCAGATTTTCTGCAGATTTTACTGAAACGTCTTAAAAACATCTTAAAAAATATAATCTGCAGAATATCTTAAGTTATTTTGCCTTTTTTAAGCCTATATATTTTGAAAAAAATCTTAAGATTGTATTCTGTAAATTTTCTTTAGAAAAATGAAGAAAATCTGCAAAATATGTAGGCTTAAGAAGTGGGCCAAATAACTTAAGATGTTCTGTAGATTTTTTTTAAAGATTAATTTAAGATTATTTTTAGTGGGGTATATATATATATATATATATATATTCCTTTCGTTCTATCTCTCTTTTTTTTTTTCTTCTAGAGACATAGAGACATTCTTAAAAGGGTAAATCTGATGAGCAAACATAATAATAATAATAATAAATTAATATTCGAACAACGCATTAATAAAACATTTACTATCTAAACAACACATTTGTTTCAAGTTGTAATTAACTATATTCTTGATTTATTTTTAATGGTGTATTGAAACTATTTACAGTAGGTGCCGCTTAATGTGATCACTTTGAGACTGATACTATTTGATAAGAATAACCGATTGATAACAATAAACGAAAAGTATCAGGAATACAAAATTTTAATTTTACTACGCACGTAACATTTATTTTTGGAACTACAAATAAAAGACAATGATCCATTTAAACGTTATATCAAACAAATTATTAATATAGGTCAATTAAAAAAAGTCTTCCAAAGTTGTCTGCCTTGTTTTTTGTGTCAGCAAAATTATTGATAAAACTTTCATACCTGTAATGTTCGTGAAAGTCTTGAGAAGTGTCTCTGTGTTGCACTCCGAGTCCCAAGACATGGAGAGCCTGTCTCATTTCAGTAGCAGATGGAGGATTCTCATCAATGTTTTCAACACATCGTCATCCTCTTCATCTGATGCTTTTTCCTCGTTTTTTTTCGATAGATCAAGATACAGCCCGGCATACATATTTATGAGTCATTTTGGTAGTCACCTGGGCGTTCTCATTTATAGACATCCATTCTGCAAAGCCATTTTCAGTCATGTCTGATGGTCCGAGTAATGTTTCGTCGAATTCCGGTATGTTCATACCTTCGTCAGTTTTAACGAATCCACCGTGCAAGAAACAGTTCTTAATTTTTTTCCTCGGACACTCTATCCCATCCTACGACATTGAACAGATACGTGTGTTCTGGCAAGGCACGAAAATAAAGTGCGGTTTCATCAGCATTGCAGATGCTGTTGGGTGAACAATGAGCAATTATTTTCGGTCATTCCTCGGAAATCCATTTTTCTGCAGTTGAAAAATCAGCATTTTTTTTCTCCATGGGTACGTTTGAACACAATATTCTCTCTTTTTCGCCGACGATTAAATCACCGTCTGTTGCAGTTCCTTTGCCCATTTTAGAAGCAAGATCTTCGGCTTTCTGCTGCATTAAGGGACAGTTTATGTGCGCATCATTTTGCTTAACATTGGCAAACCTCAGTTCCCAAGCAGATTCGACTTCTCCATCTTTTCCAGTACGTCTTCGCTTACAGTTCAAATTTGCGTTCATCTTCGCTTTATTGTCAATCTCGTCGTGATTCTTTATCATATTTTACAGAGAAGTGGCTGAGAGATTTTTAGTGCAGCAGCAGATTTCTCTGAGTCATCTTGAGTGAATTATCAAAGCGTTTCAAAATGTAAATTTTGTCCTTAAGAGTTAAATCCTTGCTTTTTCTTTCCATAGCTAAAATGCTTGGATTATAAGTGCAAATGGGCAGAGAGAAAAAATTCAGAGAGGCCTTCTATTCTTTTGGGGATTCTCCCTTTGATTTTATAGTTTGCAGTTTTTGTTGACTAAACAAAAAAAAAAAAAAAAAAAAAAAAATCGAAAATGGTACTTGAAAGTGATAACAATAAACGAAGGCGCTGATTACAAAAACCGATTTTTTTTAACATGTGCTAATATACAAACGTTCGGGACTTCGCGATTCTGATAACATTAAACGAATGATAACATTATCCGTGATCACATTAAGCGGCACCTACTGTATTTATTTTTAATATGAAGACTTTTCCTTTTCCTTTAATTTTATTTTTCTTTCTTTCTTTTCTTTTTTTTTCTTTTTTTTTAAGAGTAGAAATAGTTATACAGTGCCAATTTCCTAAACTCAATCTCAAACTATAATAGAACAAACATAAATTTTTATTCTCTATTCATTCCAAATAGCATTTTTTTGTTATTTATGTGCTTATTTTTGTTGTTGTTCTTGTTTGGCGTAAGAAAGGATGTATATACATAAATGTAAACAATAGTAAATGTGTTTATTTCTTATGAAAATGTCATAAATAGAAATAAGGGAAGAAAAAGGAAGCGAATTAGAAATGATTTCATTAAGTGGTGTATAAAAGCTATGCTTCGCTTCTTTTTCTATGTAGTAAGAAAAATATGATTCATTCTGAAATACAAATATTTGTTTTGTTACGATGTATATTAAAGTTTATTCGGGAAAAAAAAGATATTCCATTTGATAAAGTTAATATTTTTCAAAGCAGAAATAAAGCTTAGATTCTAAAAGCATGAAATATATCATCTTGTGGATTTTATTATGTAATGTTTAAAACCTTGTAGGTTTTTTGTGTATTAGTGATACATATATATTTTTTATTTAACTCTCAAAATTTAATATATTTAGGAATATCTTTAAAAGGCAAGTCTGATGAGTAAAAATAATAATAATTAATTTATATTCGAATAATGCATTTATAAAACATTTACTGTCTAACAACACATTTTCTTCAAATTGTAATTTTACTATTTTCCTGATTTATTTTAAATGCTTTATTGAAATCATTTATTTATAATAATCATTTATTATATTTTATACGAAAGCTTTTTTTTTTCTTTAAAGCGGTAGAAAGATTTATACAATACCAACTTTCTAAACTCAATCTAGTACAATACTAGAACAAATATTAGTTTTTGTTCTCTTTTTATTAAAAAAAAAAGTTGAATAATAAATAAATAAGTAAAAAAGTTATTTATGTATTTATTTTTGACGTTGCCTGGCGTAAGAAAGCATGTATACATAAATGTAAACAATAGTAAATGTGTTTATTTCCTTTGAACATGTCATAAATAGAAATAAGGGAAGAAAAAGGAAGCGCATTAGAAAGCATTTCATTAAGTGATATATAAAAGCTGTACCTCACTTATTTTTCTACGTAGTAAGGAAAATGTGATTAATTCTCTAATACAGTGGTTTGTTTTGTTACAATGGATATTAAAGTTTATTCAGGAAAGAAAAATATTCCGTTTCATAAAATTAATGTTCTGCGGAGTGGAAATAAAACTTAGATTCTAAAAATACCTGGCATGAAATTATTTTGTTGTGGATTTTATTATGTAATGTTTAAAAAATTGTAGAATTTTGTGTAACAGCGGTTTTTTTCCATTCTTAAAATTTATTTCTATAGAAACACCTTTAATAGTGTAAATTTAATTAATAAAATACTAATAATAAATTGTTACTTGAATAATTCATTAAAATATGTAGATATATATATATTTCCTACTTAAACAAAGATTTTGTTTCAAATTGTAATCTTCTATGCATTTTTTTTTTTTTTTTTTTAATGTCAAATACTCCAAAGAAATTATTTAACCACATTTAATAGAAATAATATATATATTTAAGCAGTAGAAGTTTTATATATAACCATTTTCTTTTTCACAAAAAAGTAAAAATAATCAAACTTATATATAAATACATACATATAAATATATACATATATACATATATATATATGCGCTAAGAAATATATATATATTTTATTACTTTAATTTTATTTGCTGAATTGTCATAATTCATAAACGTCTTACAGATTTTTTATACGAACTTAAGATAAAATGATGAAATTCAATGGTTATATCAGTAACATATTTTATAATTAAGAACTAATGATTATTATATAAATATCAATGTTTTACAAAGGGCATTCCATAAAAACTGAGAGTTAATTTTTTACGTAGTGGCAACACCACGAAACTAAAAAATATAAGTGAATGCGATTTTTTTTAAACTGTTAACTGTGCGCTTATAAAAAATTCTAAACGAAGAAGATGATTTTATTTTCCTATTTCCGTGCTTGTTTAAAGAACTGTTTTATTTGCTCTACAGAAATGGAGATGAGTGATTCAGAGTTAAAAAACGAAATGCGTTGTGCCATAAAATTTTGCTACCGTTTGGGCAAAACAGCTCCAGAAACAGTTAAGTTAATGAAAGAAGCTTACAAAGATAAATGTTTTGGTGAGTCTAGGATTTTTAGATGGCATGATGATTTCAAGAAAGGCCGTTTGTCTGCAGAACTGGCTCATAGGCCTGGGCAACCAAAAAGTGTTGTGAATGATCGAAATGTTAACACTGTGTGGGTAATCCTTCAAGAAAATCTGCGAATGACATGTGAGGAGATAGCGGCATCAACAAACATTTCGAAAACATTGATATTTCGCATTCTACGCCACAATTTACAGCTTCGCTATGTTTGTTCCAGATGGGTCCCTTATCACCTTACTAAAGTACAAATGAAAACAAGAATTCACAAATGTTGTGAATGGAAACAGATGCTTCAAAATTATCCAAATCTCCTAAAGACTGTAATAACAGGTGGTGAAACTTGGGTGCATCATTATGATCCCCTTACCAAGTCCTTATTTTCGCCTCCGAAAAGAATCCGATAAACCAAATCTGCTGGAAAGGTCATAATGATTATTTTCTTTGATCATAAAGGTGTAATTTATCAGCATGCTGTGCCTCCAAAATCTACTGTGAATGGTGAATATTATGTTTCAGTTTTGAAAATTTTGCGACAACACATATCGAGAAAGTGTCATGAACTGGTTGGGATTGGACATTACATCACGATAATGCTCGCCCGCATGTCGCTACTTCTGTTCAGCAATATTTTAGTAAATGTAATATTAAAATCATGCCACATCCAGTCCAGCTTACAGTCCAGATCTCGCACCATGCGATTTCTGGCTGTTTTCGACGCTGAAGGAAAAGCTCCGTGGCAGAAAATTTAATACAGATTCTGAAGTTATTTCAGCAGTGGAGGGTTCTTTGAAGCAGCTTCCAGAAAAGGGCTTCTCTACTTGTTTTGAAAAGTGGGTTGAACGATGGGACCGTTGCATATTTACTGACGGAAGGTATTTTGAAAAAGAATGATGTATTTTTTGCTGTAAATATATTTCTTGATTTTTTTATGATTTTACTCTCAGATTTTATGGAATGCCCTTTGTAATATAAATTAATAATGATAATTTTTAATATTTAACGGTAGAATTGAGTTTATCATATACTAAATTTGATTTAATAACAAGCGACCGACGTATTAGATCTTTCATCTTTGAAGTAGTTACATATACTTATTTCAAATGAATATAAGGAACAAGAACGAAAAATCATGCGGTTTGTATTGATTATTAACACCTTCCAACTGTCGGTACTTTTGCTCTGTTTAACCATTGCCTCATGTCTTCCGCGTGGCTCGAAAATTTGCAAAAGTTCAAGCGGTAGACAGCGCCACCTATTACAGATTGCGCAACTTTTTTATTCAACTGTCACCAATAATTTTAAGAAGTGGGATTTGATAGACATATAAGGCAAACAGAATCGAAGAAATGTCGAATATATATATCATATATCACTTCTTAAAATTATTGTTAACAATTGAATAAAAAAGTTACGCAATCTGTACCAGGTGGCACTATCTACCTCTTGAACTGTTTCCAAGTTTCCGAGCCACGCGGAAGGCATCTAGTTTAGGAGGCTAGGGGTTAACATAAAATAGACTTCGTCTACGTGATCACACAACGGACAGACAGAAGTGAAATAAATACATATTAACTAACTGAATTCATAATCTATGCGTAGATGCGTAATATTTATACTGCTTTCTGTCCCATTAAACAATTAAAAACATTCTTTTAAACTTTAAACCTAAAATTTTCTCTTTAGATCTAATTGATGTGGTGTATTTAATTCCCTGTGGAGATTGTAATTATATCTATTTAGGAGAAATTGGCCGCACGGTTTGAATTAGACTGCAAGAATACAGACGATCGTTTAAAAATTGTGTCCAACGTTCTAGAATTGTTATTCATATAATTGAAACCAACCCTATCCCTGATTTTGAAAATGTAAAAATTTTAAACTCTGGATGTAAAATTTATAACTCTCATATGTTCTTTGAAGGTTTCATTTGTGCACAATCAATGAGACATGCGCTTTGGCACCTGAGTATTCCATTCTTCTATAAATTCTTTCAGTGTATATGTGAGTTTCCAGAGATCTTGTTATATTACAAATGGTGGAACTCGGGCAAGTTTCAAAACGTTTACTTATATATTTTTAAACGTTTTTAGATGTATATTTTAATTAAAAGTAGAGGAGGTATGAGGAACTATGAATTGTTAACATATTAGCAGATTATTGTAGCATGCTGCAGGGAGAATCCCCCCCCCTCCTTTCTAGGCTTCCAAAGTGTGCACAAGAGATAATTCTCAAAAGGGTGCTTCGATGTAAATAAACACATTTAAAAGATAATGTGTAAATAATAGCCTATTTTAATGTATTTTATACATAAATAGTTTTGAATTTGTTATAGCCTTTGTGTAAATTCTTGCGATCTTCATCCATTCTTTGTGAAAACCCCTTACCTGAAAGAAAGAAAAGATAAGCATTTCTGAATTCAACGTATCAAAATACATTAGAGACACCCAACGTAATGAAAAAAAAAAAAAAAAAAAGGGAAGAAAAAAAAAGAAAAAAAGTAAAAAAAAATTATTCTATTACAGACTTATCTTATCAATCTTAAAATCCCTTCTTAACTAATAAGCAACTAATAAAAAATAGAGCATTAAAAAACAAATATACAGTAAAAAAGAATGTCTACCCTAAGTCAGATTTATTAACACCAAAGAAGAAACAGTGATAAACAAAAGTTTAAAAACGCACAAAATTCTGAAGAATTTTCTCATCACAAACGTACAGTTCTTCAGATATCATATACATTGTACTATTTAAAACTGTATTGATGTTATTAAGCCAAACACTATAGGATATGTCCAATATTTCGGGAAAAATTAACATAAATTATTTATATATATGATGTATATTTGTATAAATTAATGATGTGTATATATATGTATATATTTGGGAAAAAAATCTTACGAATTATGCAAATTATGTCATAAAAATAAAAATTTTGGATTAGTTTTTTTTTTTTTTTTTTTTTTTTTTAAACATTAAATCTACATTAATTATACTTTAAGACCTAATTACTGTTGAAATAGGATTTAATCTAATGCGAGATGCCAAAGATATTATTTGTAAACACCAATATTGGATTCAAATATCGATATAGAATATGCTCGAGTTATCTATGTAAAATGTTAAGTATCGTCATTAATATGTTTCCAATATATGTTATTTACAGTCTATTTCGCGTCGTTGATTTATGGAAAAATAATTAATGCATTACGGCAAAAAACATGTCAGTGTAATAAAGAATTTTTTTTAACAGACCTGAAAGAAAAGAGTGAACTTTGTTTTCTAGTAAGTGTGTAAAAAATACCATTTAAAACATTAAAATAAAAAAGCCTAACAGTTTATTCAGAGGAAGTGTGATAAAAATATTTTTTTGCATTTATTAAAAATAAAAAATTATAAATGTGCTTCGATAAACTAATTTAGACACAGAAAAAAGATATCATTAATGTATATTAAATTATCTCGTGAAACTTATACATAAGGTTTTTTTTTTTTTTTTTTTTTTTTTTTACATTGCTTTCATATTTATCAAACAAATTTTAATTTCATAATTTGACTAGCATTATAGTACATTTTAAGTATCAATTCTTAGTTTTTTAGTATTTTAATTTAATGTAATATTAATCTGAAGATTTCATTTTTGTTTATTAGTGAAATAATATTCTAACAATAAAGTTTTTTTTAATATATTTTTGCATTCGTTCTTTTTAATATGAAAAAAGTTAAATAATATTTTATCCTATTTAAAAACAATACAGATATTAAAGGATACAAAATAAAATATGTTAGCTGCATAATTAGTTTGGAACGTTGTAAATAAAATCAATAACAACATCTGTCAGTTCATTAGGTATAATATATTAAATAATGTGAAAATAGTTTGCTTGTCTCGATTTTATGATAAAAAATATACAATAGATTGCGCAAAATGGTTTGTTTTGCTGTAGAATAAAAGAGAATGTTACCAGTATGTTGAAGAACCTGTTTGTTTAATTATGGGAAATAATATGCTTAGTTCAATGCAATAAAATTAGTGATATTTTACTGTAAACACATATAAATGAAATATATATATATATAGTTGGGCAAAAATGGAAGTCGTTTTTTTTTTATTCATTATCCTCAAACACAAAGTTTAAAAAGAAATAAAATCTATTCACTTTTTCTATTTTTTAAAGACATCTGTAATTTATTTACTCAGATTTAAATTATTTGTAAAATCTTCTTATACATGTCTTTAATACTAAATAAGTGTAATATAGTAATATAAACTTAAAAAAAAAATATAATTAGTTTATACTTTAAACTATGTTAGTTTTCTTTAAACAAGCAGATTTTTTCATAAAAAGAATTTCTAAGTGACTTATTTCCATTTATACATTTTCTAAACATTTAATAATCTATTTATTTTATTTCTGAAATGTTTAATTTTATTAAATTTTAAGCAAATGTACACAATTATAATGAATTATTAGTATGGAATTTTATTAATATTGAATGGGAACTTGGCGCTAGATATACAAACACATAAAAAATATACAACGTCGCCAAAGCCAAAGGAAAATGTAAAATAGTAAAGAGCTGTTTCGGTAGCATTATGGTCATAAGTACACTTTAATGATGGTACTGAAAATTCTACCGTCACAGCTGTCATTTCAGAACTAGGGAGGAAAGATTTAAAAAAAAAAAAATTATTAAGCTATAGAAATATTAGAGCAATTAAAACAAAATAAATAAATAAATAAATAAAAAAGCAAAAATGGCTCAAGAAACTATTGAAGGAGTACAAAATGTTCAATCGGAAGAAAATGTGACAGAAAATTATATATGATTTATGCAAAAAATATCGTGAAAAGAAAATAAAGTCTGATGACTTCATTTTTTGCTAAAAATCCAAAAGAAACATAAGACAGAAAAATTATTTTGCAATTGTATACTTCTTATTGTAAAACTTTATGATGATAATAAAGTTTCCTTAAACGATCCAGGATAATAAACGACGATTCAAAAATTTTTATTTATTTATTTATTACTGGTATGAATGTGACAAGTGGCAAACAGTTTTGGATCGACATGTACAAGACGAACTCTTCTTAATGCAATTTACAAACAAATTTTATTAATATTAAATTTGTAATTGTGTTTATTTAGTGTTTTATTTAAGTTTAAATTTGCAATTCATCAGTTGGTTTTTTCGATAATTCAATTTCTTTTTGCAAAAATTAAATGTTATTTGTAGCTTTGGTAAAGAAGTATACAAAATCACAAATTTTAATTAATTAATTAATTTATTTTGTAACTGCTTTTGATGTTTTTAATGTGTTTTGATGCAGTGAATTAAGAAATGCTTGTCTATTCTTAATATCATGTAAGGGTTCTTCACAATGTGAGAATGAAGATTGGATTAATTCACATAGATCCTATAACAAAATTGAAACACTTTATGTATAAGACATATTAAAAGAGACTATTATTTACACATTACCATTTAAATGCGCTTTTTTATGTCGAAGCCCTGGTTTAGAGTTTTTTCTCTTGTGTGCACTATTTTGAGGGCTTGGGAAATAGGGGGGGGGGGATTCTCTATGCAGCATTCAACAAGAATCTGATAGCATGTTAATACTCCATCGTCTTTCATACCTCTTGTACAATACTTTGATGCGTTGATAAAGTAGCTCTCCTAGTTCTCTACTCACATCACCTAGATCATTCGGGAAATAACTTAGGTCAGATTTCAACTATGAAGCTTTAAACTTAAATAATAGCACTTTTTAAACAAAACTGAACGTGATGGAAATTTTTGTCATTAACGTTATGAAAAAATACACCAGGAAAACACATCACATAGAAGAAAAAAAATTCAGCGCATACGTATTAATAGGCGTACAGGAATTTTTTAATATATATATATTTTTTTTTCCTAAATGCTGCCTCATCTTACTAGTTTGATTCCAACTTACATGTTTGTTCTCAAACTCTTCTAATACACATCATAACAATAACCATATGAAAAGCAATGAACTCGGCTGACGGTCAAACTGATACTCCACTCAATGTACTATCCTTTGCCCGTTTCGATGTAATTTCTTTATCCAAATTTTCTTCGTAATTTTATTGGTGTCGGTGTCGAATAACATTTTTCATAAGATTTGATGATATTCTTCATTCAAGAATACCCATGTATAAAATTGATTGGACATAATGTGTTTTTTCTTCCGTGTTATGAAAATTTTTAATTTTCATTAACTAAAAAAAAAAAAAAAAAAAAAAGAAAGAAAAGAAAGAAAAAGAAAAACAAGATTAAATAAATGTTGTTGACTAGAAATATCAATTTGCCACTTGTCACATTCATACCAGTAATAAATAAATAAGTAAAAATGTTTGAATCGTCGTTTATTATCCTGGATCGGTTAAGGAAACTTTATTATCATCATAAAGTTTTACAATAAGAAGTATACAATTGCAAAATAATTTTTCTGTCTTATGTTTCTTTTGGATTTTTAGCAAAAAATGAAGTCATCAGACTTTATTTTCTTTTCACGATATTTTTTGCATAAATCATATATAATTTTCTGTCACATTTTCTTCCGATTGAACATTTTGTACTCCTTCAATAGTTTCTTGAGCCATTTTTGCTTTTTTATTTATTTATTTATTTTTTTTTTTTTGTTTTAATCCAGAAATCCAGTATCATAATTAATTTTTTTTTAACTAGACCAAAATTTTTAAGGAAAAACAGAAAAAAGTTTAATATATATTTTTTTTAATTGACATTTACGGGAAATTTTGTGTTATTCTGCTAAGATAGAAAATGAAAAATAAATAAAAGAGAGAGAGAGAGAGAAAGAATTAAAAGAAAAGGAAGAAAGAAAAATCTTTAACTGCGTATAACCTTGGCGTGTTAATAAATAGAATATTGAAATACGTTGAGCATTAACCAGTATCATAAACTAACTGGTTCGACATCTTTATTTACAATCACTTTTGCGGTAGTGGTTACAATGTTTAACAAACTAAGAAACTACCTATTTAACTAACAAAGTCATTGATGGACAACACACTAATTTTGAGATTTCTGTATTCTTTATATCTATAAATCTGTAAGCAAAGTCAAAAATCCAGATCGCCATATTAAAAAATGATTCCATCTAAAATGTCCTTTACCTATAGCCATAGGGAACGTATTTTGTTCTTCTTCATTTCAATAAAGATGGATTAAAAAAATATATATGTATGTATATTATTTGTCCATTACTTCTTCTTTCTTTTTTCTTTTCTATCTTTTTTTTTATTATTATTATTCCGAAAATCTCTTTATTATCCTTTCTGTTTAAATTATTATTATTATTATTATTATTATTATTTGTTATTTATATTTTCAAAAACATATCCCTGAAACTTTGTGGAAACGTTCTTCAAAGAAAGTAACTGTTATATTCTCACGATATATATTATTTTTACTTTTAAATCACGTCTTTATAAATTTTATAACAGTACGATGTTCTCTTTTTTAATGAAAATTTAATTAAAAGCAAAAATATGATTTTAAAAATTCTGTTCTGCAGTATATTATATATGTATAAAGATTTAAGCGCCAGATATATTTTCATAAAAAACTTCTATTATAATTTCTATGGATTATAAAAAGAAAATTTTGTTCATAATTTTATTTTCAGTCCACAAATAGTTATATTAATTAAAAGAAAAAACAGTGTAACAAAAAAGTTAGAAAATATGGCGCAGCGAGAATAAACGAAAAATTTCAAATTAAAAATAAGTTTATGTATTAAAAGAAGGTTTTAATTAATGTTGAGATTAATGGCGCTTTTTTAGTTATTTTTAAGTTAGTGTTAAATTTAAATAAAAAATTCTATAAAATATTCATTTATAAAAATTAATATTTCTTCCCAAATTAATGATAAAACTTCCTATATATTGTTGCGTACTTGGGGGTTCGTAAGGGTTCCGACAATAAGAGCCGAAACTTGCAAAAGTTCAGGATTTTTATTTACAGAAAGTTCCAGAAAAATACAGGCTAATAATCTAGGCATCAACTTCAATTCCACCAATAAATACAGCTTAAATAACAGCTGTCGATAGCAAATCCACTGTACAAACTCTATAGCAATAACACATGAAACAAGGCTCATTCAAATAGGCTCAAAGCTCTCAATAGCAATGCAACATTGGCGGAAGATAATCTCAGATAATCTCTGATCTTGATTTGGAGCGCTGGACTTCCTTTTATTCTTCTTTATTGTACCCAGAATGTTTGAGAAATTTCCCGTATCTCATCAGCCAATCCTATTTCAGCTTCCATATTTGGTATATCGATAATAAGGATTTTCTCGCCAAAAGTCGCCAAGGTAAAAGTCGCCAAATGTGTCGCCAAATCCATTACCTGCCTTATTGGAGCTTTTTAATCCGTTTTTAAGTGAAAATTAAGCTATTTTAACGCGAAAAGAGTTAGAAATGCCGACAATTGATATTTTATCAACTTACTAAGCCTCTCTGAAAGAATTTATACAAAAATAAATACGATTATTTACAATTCCGCAACAATATTATCATGAAAAACGGCAGTTTTTCGAGTGACGCAAGCGGAAGCCCAAACTGAACGCTGCGAACTCATATATACGGCTAGTTTGACATCAGAGAGATTTGTAAAAGCCGACACTTAATATCTCAGAAAATATGCTATATTTTGTTCTGATCTTTTCAAAATAGTCTTTTTTCTTCGGTCTTAATCTATCCTGAAAATTTTACGTTTCTACATGCAGTATGTTTTGAGATCTGAATCTCAATTTAAAGCCAAAAAGGAAAAACGTGAGGTGTAAGGATGTAATGAACTAAATTCATGAAAAAATATCTCTAAAACCGCACGAACGATTTTAATTTAATTAATATATGTTGTTAATGGGATCTTTCTGAATCGAGTAACGTTTTTGTTTTTTTCAGGAAAACTCTTGTTTTTTATAAAAGTTGTTTTAAAAATAGAACTATATTACTCCGCCAATTGCATGCTTTTCTTCGGCGAAAATGGCCGTAAATCGGTTCTTACTTCTTGCTTCCAAGGCTTTGTTGGTTGGCTGACCAACGTGAATGCAGTCAATAACTTTTTGTTATGAAGAAAATATTTTTCATTTTAAAATTTCCCATTTCGTCAAAAAATTATTTAGATAATATTTAAAGTAAAAGAAGTATTTTGTAATCATAGATATTCTATTTCATCGTTATTTATAATGAATTAATTTCTTTTTAAAGCGAAAAAGTTTATCACTCATGCACACAAATTTATACCATGGTTCATGATCTTTGGAGCGCATGCGTACATCCAAAATTTTTGGCGCTCGCTGACTCGCTGTAGACAGGCGCTAATTGTTTACCATCGAGGTTTGCACTGTATTATTCCGCCCATTCCGCCAATCAAGCTTTCAGTTTCTTCATTACGTTTTTCTATTTTATTGTATCCTAATCCGTGATTACTTCGAAGTGCATTATTTAATTAGAAGATATTCTAGTTGAAAACCCTAAATTAATTAATATGGGAAGGTTTAAATAAATGATTTCACAAAAGCAAAACTTAATATTATGTTTGCATCTAGAGGTACGTGTTTTATTATGGTTACATATTTTTTTTTCGATTAGTCAATAAATGTGTTTATATATCTTATCTTTGATCTGTTTGCACTGCCAAGCCTAAACAAATTATTACTCATAATCGCCTGTAATTTTCAAAATATGCCTGTTTTTTAGTTCCATGTTTATGTATTGCTCGGTAACCTGTTTCAATATTCAGACATTCCTACCCAAGAAATTTGTTTGAATAATAGAATAATTTCAATAAATAAATAAAATTTCAGAATAAAAATATAACTTTAAAAATAATTAAACATTAAAATTTAAAAACAAAGCAAAATATATATGTTATGTAACCTAAAAGTAAATTTCTTTCTTATTTTCAGCAGAGGTCAGTCTAGGTTTTTGAGAATGGTAACCCACTTATAATTTTTACAGTTTGTGAAAATAAAAAATGCTCTGAACAATTACCGACATGTACAAAATAATTTTGAAATACAATTACATATGATAAAAATAGAACAATTGTAAAATAACTATAGATGTGATTGGGTAAATACCAAAATTAAAGATTTTCAAATCACTCTGTAATATGATAATAATAAAATATAAGAAGGAGCTTTCTAGCAGCAAGCGCTGCAAATTATTCCGATAAACTTATTATGGACAGCAGTAAAGTATGCTTTTTGGATTACCAGTTTAATAGTTTAATCACAATTGCTTACATGCTGTTATTTCGCTGCTTATCAATAAAATTTGCACTTTTTTTTTCTTTTTCAAGCTATTCCTGAAATATTTTTTGCTTACATTTCGCCATAATACACAATTATTTTTATTTTTTATCTATAAAGTCTGTGATTTTTTGAAAACTATTTTGAATTGAGCGATAATTTCACAGCTTGTTAATAAAATATGGAATCATATTGCTGCTTATTGAGAAACTTTATTTTTCACAATACAAATAATTACTAAGAATAGAGTATTTTGTTGCAAATTGATAAAATTCTTTTTTTTTTTTTCCACCAAAGCTATTTCTCAAAATCCATGATAATTTTGTGGCCTGTTATTGAAATACAGAATCATTTGTATTTTCTGTATCTATCATCAAATTTTATGTTTAATAATATAAATAATTGCCAAAATTCATCATTATTTTGTTACCTATCAATAATTTTTTTTTTTTTTTTTGTTCAGTTCTGTTTACCAAAATATGCAATAATTTTGTAATCTGTTATTAAAATGCACAAGCATTTTGCCGCTAACAGTTCAAGGCAGGCATTATTTATGAAATCAAGCATAACAGAATTTTACCCCAAAATGCAGAACTAAATTTGCTTTTACAAAATAATTAGCTAGTTATTAGGAATGTACTGAATATTCAGTATATATATTCGATATTCGACCGTAATGCTGAATATGAAATTATTTGGCTAGATGAATCTAAAGATTGATTTTGAATTTTATACTATAAAATAAATAATGTAAAAAACTATCATCTATTCAGATACAGTCAACCGTCGAGCAAAAGGTGTGCTTATTTATCCTTTTAAGGACAAAAAAAATATGAAAAGAGGAGGGGCATTTAACTGAGTAAAGGATTTTATGGTATTTTACGGTATATATAAAATAGGTAAATACACTAAAACACATTTATTTGCATAATTAAATCTGCTATTTTGCCAATTATGGCCATTTCTACGATCTGAAGATTAATGTTTGAAATTATAAAATATTTTAATGTTTCCCTTTCATATGTAAATTTCATGTATCTTAAATTAAATCTTAGAGCATAATAACTTTTATATTCTCTAAGAATTATCTGAGGATGATAATTTCGCATCTAAAAAAGATGTTAAGAATAAAGTTATCAGTTTTGGTTTTAGTAATTCACTATGCTGTAAGTATCAAAATGTAGCAATGAACCTAATTATGTATATACACTACAAAAGTTCTGCATGAAAGCGTGCTGTTTACCATTTAACTAAATTTTTTGTTCAAAAGCTTTTTTTTTGTAATTTTAAGATGTGCAAATTTTCATATATGCTTCAATTATTCTTTCTTGCAACTACTCGGTATTCGGTGCTCGTCCAAGCACTCAGCAACTACTCGGTCAAAGTGCTATTTGGTGTAGCACTAATATCTAACAAAAGTTGTTTTTGTTAACAACAGTACTTAAATAAAGATTATATCTTTAAAATCGAGTTAACAAGGAGTGCACGTATTTTAGATAATGTTGCCATCTAGGACATTTTAGGAGATCAAACAAATATTATGTCCACCCCCGTTAAAAAAGGTGATACATGATACAAGTAAAAAAATAGTGAATTTGAGTTTGTCATATGAAAAGCCCAGTGGCAGAAACGCCGCGACACGGCGACATAGTCACGGACACAGAAAAACGGCTTGCACTAGTTTTTGTCTGCACTAATAAAAAGAATTGACCCTAACTTTCAGACACTCTGTCTGTACTACTAAAAAAAAAAAATTTCCCACAACTTTAAGACAGTTTTTGTCTGCAGTCATAAAAAATTGTCTGCAATTTAGATATTTTTGCCCACGACAATGCACTACTGATGTATGACGTCTTAGACGCTGTGTGGTAGGAACTCTAGAGCTCCCTATAGGTGCCTTGGCAGGAACACACAAAACAGTGCTTAACAAGGGCGACCTAGGAGCCTAGATCTCCCTTGATAGGCAGTGTTATGCATGTATTCTTTTTCTCCTGTTACCTGTTACTGAGATTCTACGGGAATGTAGGAAAGTGCTAATTTCATTTAAAACTGCTCCAAAAATTCTCCTCCACTTCAAAATTCACTTATAAAAATTTCTGTATCAAAACTAAAACTAATACTTTTATTATTTATAATTATTTATATTGTGTTATCTCAAACATTGCTATGAAATATTTAATTGAATGAGTTAAACTTATTATTTTATAATTGTTTATACTATATTATTTTGTAGTAAAATTGTATTGTGTATTGTTGCACGAGATCACCACGGTTGTTAACCCCCCCCCCCTCCTCCCAGATTGCCGCTTTCAGGCTTTTTGAGTACAGATTACGAAATTTTAAAAACCTGTCGCAGACAGCTACAAAATTTTATGTCACTGGGATGAAAAGTGTCCCACCTAAGCTATATCATGCAGTTTATCCACCTGAGTGAGAGGCATTTTTGTTAGTTTTATTGTAAGCTAGTCAATGCTTTATTGTTATCTTTAAGTTGATTTTTCTCAAAGATTATTTTTTATTACTGGGGTGCAACATGATGTTGTCATCTAAGAAAGTTTAAGTATTTATTGAGGAATCTAACAGTTAATAACTTTCTTTGCTGTGAGCTCAGCATCATGCTACTGTGTATTGTAATATTTTCTAGTAATTTTCTACATTTAAATCAATCACCATTTCTGAAAAGGAATTTTTTATGTTAATTTCTCATAATTAAAAAAGTAAAATATTACTAAATGTAAATGGTACTATTTAAATAGTTCGAAAAAAATTAGGAAGTTGACAGCTGATTGTCAGTAATTAGCTGGCCAAATATTCGGCATTCGGCCAAAATCATTAAATAAACAGATTAACCATGAAAAGTGTCTAAAACTGATTATTTTCGTAGAGCTAAAGTTTTAATTAATACAGACATGGTACAATCTTACAGAAAAAAAGGCTGAACTTTTCCCGATCCCTCCCCCCCCTCAAAAGTGGTATCAGGCAACTGACACAATATAAATTTTTCAATAATAAAAATAATGTTAAATTTGATTGCATACATGCACACACAATAAACAAAATCAGAACAATAAATCTCATATTGAATATCATATTAATTATAATTAAAATAGTTCTAAGTGCTTAAAAAACAGACAAACTTATTACGTATACTTGAAAATAAGTTTATTCTGTAGAAGCATTGTTTGCTCGGGCAATTGATTAGCAGAATAATGTAGTTCTAGTTTATTAGGAAAATGCAGTTGAAGAGCTATTTCTTTTTCATTTTCTCAAAGTTTGAATTTGACATTTCTTGAAAGCCAATCACATAGAAATTGCTAATAATATATTGCACAAATTCAGGCTGACCCCCCCCCCCCTACACATGTCCAAAAAGTTTTAATGCAGATTTGCATTGATCCCAAGAATAATAATTTTCAAGCTTAAAAAGGCTGAAAAGTAATATGTCTGTTAATATCTTTACTTTTTCTTTTCCTCTTGAATTTCATTCTGAACACCACTGAAAACAGAAAACTCTCTTGCGGTAAACATTGCAAAAAGAGCCATTCTGCCACTTTTTTCTTTTTAACTGTGGTATGCTCATGCATGCAAGAACATAGCAGCGCCGGATCTAGGGGGGGGGGGGGCTAGGCTAAAAGTACTGACATTCATAATTGAATATTACAATTAGAAATTTTTCATTAATATGGAATAACATCTTGAAAAATCTTAGCCCCCCCCCCCCCCCCCCCCCCAAAAAAAAAAAAAAAAAAAAAAAAAAAAGTTTTAGATCCGCCACTGGAACATAGTGCATGAATAAGTTGTCTGCATTTTCTTTTTTGTTTAGAAACAGAATTTACTATTAATTAAAGTGAATTAAATTACATTTAGTTTAAATTAATATTTTGTATTTTAGAAGATTAATTTCTCAAGTAAATGTTTGAATATTGAAGTGTGGAACTTTAAAACAGGCATATTCGAAAAATAGAGGTTACAAGTGATTTGTTTATACTTGAAGATATTTTTGTTTTAGCCAACAGATCAACAGACATTTATTTACTTTTCGGAAATATGAATAACTACATTTTAGAAAATAAAACTATAAAACACTTGCCTCTAAATCATAGTAATGGAAGTGTACATTTGTAATTTATTTTCCTTGTAGCTGCAAATCTTATGCATTTCATGAATTGCTAATAGAATAGGGATAATTTTGGATTTGGGTATGAATTATATTTCATGAAATAAAATGAAAACTAATAATTTCATATGCCTACAAGAATTCACATTTATATACATCATCATTACCTATAATTATATACTGAAAATATATTAGCAACATTGAAATTGACACAAAAAATATTTTAGTTTTTGAAGATGGCAATTCAATCAAAACAAGTACTTTCAAACAGTGCAGCTAATTAACATGCTGCTATATATTTTCCAAATTTAGGTATATACTGCACATTATATATGTTTACTTTAACATTTTATCGAATTGAAACATTTGGGGAGCAAATGTTCAAATCAAGTTTTTTCTTAAAAAAGAATTGAATGTTTGCTCCTGGTTTATGTTTTAATGTAATCAATGATTTTAAAACATGGGGTACTTTGGGTCAGGGTTGTTCGGTTTTTTCCATAGTGGAAAAAACCTGGTTAAAATCGCCCCGGACAAAATACCGTTTTGTCCACTATTAATTATTTGCGAGTCCTAAATTAAAAATTACATTTATTCTTTCCATGTATATAAAACAATTCTTTATCATTATGTGTATGTGAGAGCTTGTGAAATACGGTCGCCATTGGCGACCAATATTTTTTAAAACTAGTAATAATGTTTTCAACTTTAAGGATTTTTTTTTTTTTTTTTAATATATATATTTTGGTGAAAGAATTGGTCCCGAAATCAGGCTCCAATTCTACTTTCGCTGTTTTGCCCTCACCACTTTTTGAGACACTGTGTTGAATTAGAGAATTTACACATCTCCGTGCATGTTTCACAACTCTGTGTTAAATTATTGCACCGTTTTAGGGAATTGGTTTACACTGCCCCTGTCTGTGCATGCTATTGATCTGGTGCTGAATTTTTGTACCTGTGTAATGATGTACCATTGCCGATGGTGTATTAATTTAGAGAAAATAATAAAACCAGTTTCATGATGTTAAATTTAAACAAGTGTTTCCTGATGTAAAAAATAAATCATTCCAGCCTAATAAATAATTGATTTTTAGTTGGTATAATAATTGGTATATAGAATCTTAATTTCTATATTCCAGGGGTGCAGAAAATGTTCAGACCTCTGAAATTTCCCCAAAAATAACGCATCAACCTATTATCTGAAAGTTTCTTTTTTTTTTTTTTGGGGGGGGGGGGAAGGGGTAACGGGTATTTAAAGGGAATACACTTGTAAAAGAAGAATACAGCTGTTAATTTCTAGTTTAATATTCAAAAATTTGTTTTTTCAGTAATTTTTTCTTACTTCCGTTTTCATTTTTATTTTATTCTAAGATAATAATTATTCAAAATTTCCCCAGACAGCCAGAATTTCCCCCGAACATCGTTCGCACATTCGGACATATTCTGCACCCCTGCTATATTCAAGTAAATTTTGAAACGGAATAAAAAGAAAAAAAAAAAAGAAAGAAAGAAAATGTTGGAGAATATTTTTTTATGGGCTACCATAATTTTTTGTTGGCGACCATATTTTTTAATAAATTCCTGAACCCTGTGCAGGGTTTAAACTGCCATAAGTTTTTTTAACATTTTGCTAAAACATGTTGGTCAGAATTTCACTAAAAAGCTAAAACTGGATAACTATATAAAATATCTCTATATAATAACTCAGATTTTTTTTTGTAATATTTGCAGGCAAAAACTACGAAAGAACTGAAATTTTTGGGAATCATTATTTGTATAGTAATATCTACCACTACACTTTATTTAATTTTTAAATTGCTTTTTCATTTTACATGTATGATATGAGTACCTCTTTTTCTATTGTTGAAATCAAAACATAGTTTTCTTGATTCATATTTTTAAAGTCACAAATATGGATGCTTGGTTAAAATCATCAATGAACAAAAGGAATAGAAAACAAAACTGAGGATAACAAAGCTAACAAGGAACACCGTGTCTGGCTGTGATTTTAATGAAACTTTAATTTCTGATAGAGGGCATGTACCAAATATTTTTTATCACAGAAATTTTTGCTATCATCCATGTTTTCTCTATTTATTGAATTTTTAAAATGTTAAAAACCACATCAGCCACATATCAACAGTAAGCTCCGCCTTTGGGTGTGACTTAAAAATACTAAATGATTTTGCGCTTTCATGTTTAAGTTACAAATGAAAATTTATAGTAGTACTGAAAATTATTTCAACTGAATTATTCATTTGAGTATTCACTTGCTGTATAAATACAAATTTTTCGCATATTTTTGAGTAAAATTTGATAGCATATCAAATATGAAAGAAACGCCTCTCTCTCATTGAAATCTGAGCCGGACGCTTGGGTGATGTTCCTTGAAAGTAAAAGAAATCAATGGTATCCAAAGAATTAATTAACTTTCGAAAAAGCTAAAATAGTGCTTGCCTATTTTCGCTAAAATGCTAAAGTAATTTTTTTGCCAGGTTAAACCTGTGTATGTAAATAAAATCAATTTAAATATTTCAAAATAGACATAAATGATTGAAATAGGCAGGCAAATTTAACAATATTTAATAAATAAATATATCTATTTCTAAGGGTGAATTGGGTGCAAAAGTATAGTTTATAGTTTCAATTTTAATTCCCCTCCTTCCCCCCCCCTCCCCACTGCTTTCAACTACATTATCATCTCCTCCCTCATAGTCGTAAACACCTTTAAAAAATTTGTTATTAAGCATGATGAAATGAATGATTCACATATATTTCATGGAATTTTTTACTTTCTGAAAATACATAGGTAAGGAAAGTATTGTCATTATAACAAAAATTTGATGTGAAGTTGGTGTATCTACATGTTTGAAGTTCCATGAGTTCATTTTTGCTGTTTTACGATAATGTATGTACATATCTGAGTAGAGTGAACACAATATTGTCTAAATGCTTTGTTCAAATGAGCTAAAAGTTGGTGCATATGTTATAGGTTATCGTAGTACAAACTGTATGCATCTTGGAGAATCTAGCACAATTTTATTTATTTATTTTAACCAGGACACAAAGATAAATTCTTTATCATTATAGTCTATGGGCTCAAATAATTTAAAGTGTGATAGCATCTGAATTCCTTATTCAGTTCAGCTGAAACTTTTATATACATGTTATCAGTCATTATTGAATGAATCGTATAGATATATTTTGCTGAATCTAGCATTTATAGTTTTTTTTTACAGGGAAATAACGAAAAATTCTGTAATATTATGGCCTATAGTCTGAATTTATTTAAAATGTGATGGCGTCTGAAGCCTCATTTGATTGAGCTTTGAATTCATATACAAATTATAAGTATATGTCACACAAACTATATACATTTTGGTGAATCTAACACTATTAGTTCTTTTACAGATATACACAAAATAATTTGGATGCATTCCATTCCATTAAACAATATATTATTTGTGAGCAAATAATCAAATAATTTTCTCGATTGTTTATTTAATGACTTCTCTTACGTTATTTTATTTAAACAACAGTGAATTACTTTCATGTTCAGAAAGTCGACTGGAGTCACTCAACATTTTTATTATTTCTCTTTAAGTTTCTGCATATTTATCAAATTGATTATATATATATATATATATATATATATATATATATATATATATACAGTTATACACGTCACATTTATATTATTAAAGACATTACTTTTGTGAAAAATAAATAAATAACTTTTCTATGTGGAAGTAAAATTTAATTTTGTGTTTTTTTCATCTGGAATTTCTATTACCAAGTAATAATTTTTTTTTACAAAATTAAAATAAGAAATATATTCAGAAAATTCAAAGTCGTTAAATTAGTACCCATTTTCCAAAAATTTATTTTTTAAATTTTTAGTATTTCATTTTGTGGTTAAAAAAAGCAATTTGTGTGAAAATTTGCATTTTTGAACGAAAAAAATATATAAAAATTTTTAAAAATCAATTTCTTCGAAAATGAGTACCAATTTAATAATTGTGAATTTTCTGAAAGTGAAAACGGAATTTAAAAACTACATTTGGTAATGAGTAATCTCTATATATAAAAAAAAAAAAATTACTGTCGCTGGCGTCAATTTTTTTTTGTCTGCGACAGCATCTTCTCGCGGAGGGCAGGGTCCCATCATGAGAGGTATCAGTGTGTTCCGAATACTTCAAGGAAGACATTTCAGCTGCTTAGAAATTTCTATCATTTTAATTGAAGAAGTTATTAGCTATAAACGACAAATTTATGAAAGTACTCTATTTGCCACCTTGAAAAAAGTTTCTCCCAGTGACGTTGGTCTTCTGTCATGAAGTCATTTTACACAGGAAAAATAAAATACGATCCATGGTTGTAGGTAGGTAGGTTGGATTTAACATCGCCCAAGTACTGCGCTATGGGTAATTGGTGACTGTCTGGGAAGCACTTCTAGGGATGTTCCAGAGACATCACAATTTTGATCCTCCATGGAGGAGATTCCCCAGACGTATATTTTTGATGGGAACATGGAGGACTTTGTGGCCACGACAGATTTTATGTGCACCAGACACCATTAGTGCACACGACGGTCTTTGACCGGCTCAAGTATCGAATCAGCAATCTTCCAATTATGAGCTCGGTGCTTTATGGACTGGCTATACCGCTGCTCGGAACCATGGTTGTAAAAAATAAATGTCAGTGTTGCTATTAATAACTTTTTTTCTCTACTTTTAGAAAGTAAATTTTCTTACATGGGAAAATTAAAATATCCATGGTTGTAGGTAGGTAGGTAGTTAGATAGGTTGGATATGACATTGGCCATTACTGCACTATGGATAATTGGCGACGATCTGGGGCATACCCCTAAGTATGTTTCGGAGACATGCCATCACATTTTTTATCCTACACGGAAGAGATGGCTCCCCCGCTTCGGTGACCCAAAAAGGTATAGTTTTGATGGGAATATGGAGGATATTGTCGCCACAACAGATTTTACGTGCACCAGCCACCATTAGTGTACACAACGGTCTTTGGCCAGCTCGAGTACCGAACCCGCAATCTTCCAATTACGAGGTCGGCGTGCTATCGACTGGGGTGCCGCGGTCCTGATCTATAGTTAAAAAACAAAGGTGATATACTAAAGCTATAATAGAAAATAGTCTGGATATTACGGATTTCTTTCTATTAAAAAAAAAAAAAAAAACTGATTTTAAGCATGATTTTTATAAAAATAAAATAATGTGCTATTAAATATTACATATTTCAATTTGACATTGAATATGGGGATTTATATAATAATTTTCTGCTTTTGTCTTGTGTTATGCGCTATTAACATTCCTATTCAGTGAAAGGAAAGCAGCGGATAGGCGGGCAGAGCTCTGCATGTGTTAACAAGTAAAGTGAGTCGGGGGAAGGCGAAGCCTCCCTCAGGGGTTGGTGAGCGGAGCGAGCAGGGGGCAGAGCCCCCTAGTTATGAAAATAGATCTTCCCATAAGATAGGCCATAGCTGTTGCCAAGATTAGGTATTGTCCTCTCTTAAGAATAACTTCTTCACATTCTACATCATTATCACTTAAATTAGCATCAGACAATTTGTTTTTAATTAGTTAATAGATTGTGAATAACTCCAAAGTCATGATATAATATCAAAGTTCACATACTCATCAAAATTTATATTTAGAATGGTAAAATAATGACCAGTCAAGAAATTTTGTGAATTTTAAAAAAGTTTAAAAGACATAACTAATATTGTGTGACTTATAAACAAAGAAATTTTTCATTCAAATGAATAGGAATGAATCAGGACTTCACTAAAAGGTCGTATAAATGTAAAAGATGTATAAATTGGGTTTTTTTGTAATGGAAATTTTGTGATTACGATAACTTGACATAATACTCAAAATTGAATTGAACCAAAGTTATACAGCAAACTTATCGTACAAATATCTTAGATGAGTTCGTTAACTAAGTTGCTCTGCAGTTTGTTTTCAAGTGGCAGCTACGTGAAAATTTCAAATCCACATTTTGAATTTTGATGTTTACATTGACCACATAAAGGTCTCAACCAAGTATTTATTAATGAATTTTATCTGTCATTTTTAACAAAATGACCGATATCTTTAGTACGGCCATTTCAAATCAGGATACCACTTGTAAATTTATCATCAGAATACCTTTTGAAATACTGAATCAGTTCAAGTTGGACATTGAACTTATCACACCAATATCTTGGATGAATTTTGTACCAATATTTAGTTTCCAAGTTGCAGCCGCTTGAAATCAGGCTGCTACTTGAAAATGCGCCACCATAGTAACTTTTAGAATACTAAACTGGTTCAAATGAAAGTTGGGAAGTGAACTTACAATTCAAATATCTTGGATAAGTTTGCTAGGCAACTTGCTCCACCATTTTGTTTCCAAGTGGCGGCCACTTAAATTTTTTTTTATTACAATAACTTTTGTAATACTGAATCAGTTCGAATCACGTTTGCACAGTTGACATATCATTCAAGTACCTTTGATAAGTTCACTGGGCATCTCAGTCACTCTGTCCTTTTGTTTCAAAATGGTGGCCACTTGAAAATTATCACAATAACCCTTCAACCGATTTGCTTAAAACTCCATATATACATAGCCCTCATTAATAAATCCATCAAATTCATTAATAAAATGTAGCTGCCATTTTGAAAAAATGGTGGCAACTTCTTAAGAAAAGAAAAATCAACCTAACCTTCCTATGAGCCGGAAGGACTTGTTTTAATTTTTTGATCAATAACCTCTAAAAAGTAATGATATCAGTACAAAAACCCTTATCGGGTTAAAAGTTTGTGACGCAGCTACTTTATCGCTATAAAATTTTGAAATATGGGTCTTAAAAATAATGATATAAATTTTAAGTGACGCTTTACTATTAGTTAAAATATACGTAGATTTTCTTATTTGATCATTTGCTTTTTTCTTTTATTTATATTTACAATGCAAACATAATATTTTTAACTTCAAGATAAGACAAATATATTAAATATACTCACTGATACTTTTTCATTTGCACTTCAATTTCAAAATAACAGTTTTAAAAGGAATGATATAAAAATTCCAGTGACTCCTCGGTGTCATTTTAAAAGATTTGTTTTTAGATTCCATTAAAATTACCTTTGTTTTGTCTATTAAAGTATATTTACACATTGAAACAGTGCTTTTAATTTTCAAATATACTGTCAAATAATCACACTTTCACTGAGTTTGCATTATAAATTGAAATTATTTATTTCAATAAATTGATTTGTCTTTTGCGTCACTCTATCCAAAACTGTGAATAAAATTTATGTAAATATGTTACTTTGTATCATAGTATACAACTAAGTGAAAATTTGTGCAAAGAGATAGTGTGATGCAAAGAATACATTTGCACAAATTTTGTTTGCAGTTTTGGATAGCGTGACGCAAAAGACAAATCAATTTATTGAAATAAATAATTTCAATTTATAATGCAAACTCAGTGAAAGTGTGATTATTTGACAGTATATTTGAAAATTAAAAGCACTATTTCAATGTGTAAATATACTTTAATAGACAAAACAAAGGTAATTTTAATGGAATCTAAAAACAAATCTTTTAAAATGACACCGAGGAGTCACTGGAATTTTTATATCATTCCTTTTAAAACTGTTATTTTGAAATTGAAGTGCAAATGAAAAAGTATCAGTGAGTATATTTAATATATTTGTCTTATCTTGAAGTTAAAAATATTATGTTTGCATTGTAAATATAAATAAAAGAAAAAAGCAAATGATCAAATAAGAAAATCTACGTATATTTTAACTAATAGTAAAGCGTCACTTAAAATTTATATCATTATTTTTAAGACCCATATTTCAAAATTTTATAGCGATAAAGTAGCTGCGTCACAAACTTTTAACCCGATAAGGGTTTTTGTACTGATATAATATACAATTAAATTTTTGAAACGATACAATAGTGACGTAAAGTATCACTTGATTGAGACCAAACGCATAAATTTGGTTGATAGAAACAAAGTAATTACAAGCGCTTTGGGGCTTTGGCTAGATATATCGACTACAAAAAATAATGTAATACACTTGAAATGTACGTTTTCTCAAAGAAATTGAATTTTTTTTTTTTTTTTTTTTTTTTTTTTGTATTGATCAAAAGTCTTATAATTAGAAGTGTATTTAGAAGAATTTAGCGCCAGTTAGACCTTTCATTTAATAGTGGTTATTAGGCGTGGTGCCATCTAATATATATTTTTTAGATTTTTCAATCATTATAAATAGAACGAATTTTGTATGTTTTTATTTATTTATTTATTTTGTAGCTATATTTATTAACTTAGTAATTTTTGTTGTGTATGGTGATATGGAAATTTAATTCCGTCAAATTACAAGAAACAATTGATTTTTATTATAACAATAATTTAATTCTAAGAAATTTTAATTGAACAGCGGAATTTGTTAAAAGTTTACTATATAATAATAAAATTATAATAAAAATGCCCAAAATTTAAATCTCTTTTATTAATTAAATTAAATAAATAAATAAGTAAACGAAAAATTTCCAGTGATTTTATTTAAGAAATTCTTCTAAATATCATATTAAGTATGTAACTACTATCACGCAGGTGTTCTGCATAGAAAAGGCTGGTAATATTTTATTATTAAAAATTCTTCGAAAAAATAAATGTTTTTAGTGAAACATTCATACTTTAAAGCAATCTTAAAAATGGCTTTGGCGCATAAAATATAAACATGTGTATCCAGAACGAATGTGTTGCTACAAATCCTATTGATTCCAGCTGTATTTGAAAGATATTGAATAAAAGCGAAGTATATGTTCAAGTAATATTCTTTTATGCTGTTATGCAGAAAAACCAAAGCGATATAATGTTTCACCGTTTCAATAAAATATGCGACTTAAACATAATCTAACCATCTGGGCGCAAATCTAAAATCGTTTATGCTTCATTATATTCAGGATCAAAATCAAGATGTTACATATATTCCTCTGGTCGGACAAAATATTTATGGTATTATTGTAATCAGATTATCTAAGCGAAAGTAAACGCTTAAGTAATCTGATGTCATGTGAAAAGTGGCAATGAATATATTAGGCATGAACACGTTCGAATAGAAAAATAAATTTATTAAAACGCAATTCTAAAAGTATTTTGAAATTTCTAAATATTAGATTTTGTAATTTGAGCGAAAAGAAAAAAAATCATTAAAGGAGTATTTCAAGTGCATTGATTATAAAATAAACATGTAAACAATAAGAATTTAAAATGTGTACGAAAGAAATCAAATTTAGTCGAATACGGATAATTATTTTTTTGTATTTTAGGGTTGTTATTTACAAGCATTAGCATTTTAGAAAAAAAAAAAAATAGTAAACAGATTTTAAAAGAAATTTTAAATCTAAAATATAAAGCATTTAACTTACTATAGCAAATAATATATGAATTAGAATATCCCTAATTCATAAATGTTTAAAATAAATAAAAATTAATCAGATTACTTTAAACAGATTTTTTCTTACAACACTAATGAATACTATACATAATATATGTATAGGTATTGAAGCATGGGGCTAGTTGTAACAGGCGTAAAAAGTAACACGCAATAGTTTCTAAAATTTTTGATTAAATATTCTGATAAACATAATTCTTATCACGAGCTTTATTATGTAATCACAATCAGTGTTCCGTAAAAAAAGTTAATGAAAGGTTTTGTACACGTGCTTTGTTTCAGCTAGTTAGTGGGAAAAAACATTTTTCGTAAATTTTGATTAAAGGTATGTTAATTATTTTAAAGAAACATTTACAGCTGTATATTTTGTCTATGTGTTAAGTTATAAAATGCATGTTTAATTTTTTTTGTATAAATCGTATATATATATTTTTTATAAATAAACAAAATGTTCAAAATCATTCGATGGGGCAAGTTGAAACAAAATATTGGGGCAAGCAGTACAGCTCATGTGATTAGACATTCTATTTTAAATGTTAACAAGCAAGTTATTTATTCTATGAATTTATTTTTTCTTGTTTCATAATGAGGAACTACGAAAAGAAGTCTGAAAAAGCTTCAAAGGGTTATATATGATTTGGCTACAGCTGAAATCTGCGAGAATGATGCAAATATTAGACACCACTACCCGAAAAAAAAAAAAAAAATATATATATATATATATATATATATATCATATAAATATTTCGAAGAGATAATTAAAAAGTAACACAAACATAAAGAGAAAGAAAAAAGAAACAAAAAGATTAAAGAAATAAATAAATAATAAAACGAAAGGATAAAAATATAAATAAAATTATTTTAACTCCAGATATAATTTCTGAACAAAGGAGTGGTTTTACTTAGCTTCTGGAGATTCCTACAGCCAGGGATCGTAGTCTTCATCTTTTTTTCCCGGAAACTTTCATAAATCATAAATTTATGTCTTTTTTGCTACAACTATTTTTACACAATAATTTCTATCCTGTTTAATCACGACATATTACTTTAAAAATATAATAAAAATTTCTCTAAGAAAAAAAGTAGTGACAAAACAGGCGGAATTTTCTCAGCTTTAAAAGTGTCCTGAAAAAAAAACCGGCGGGGACTCCGACTTTTCTCTGAGGCAGAAAAATGGGTTTAATGCTTAATTTGCAAAATGTGGGCACACATTCAATGTGTGAGAAAGAACATGAACAATATATCTTTGTTTTGTATCAACTTCAGTTCTGACAAAGAGTGACATCAGTATTAATTAGACATTTAGTTTTCTCTTTATTTTAATATAATCTACTTGATATAATTCATTGTTACTATAAGAAGAAGGTATTATTTAATATTACTTATTTATTGCCTTTTTTTAAATTAAATTAATAAATGATTGATAGCAAAAACATTTTGAAATATTGTCGTTTTTATTACTAGAATTTCCCTCATAACTGTTACAATTTGCCCCCAAACCAAGAGAAAATTTTAACAAGCAAGTAATTTTGAAAAAAAAAAAAAGAAAAGAAAAGAAATGTTAAAATTAGCAAAATTAACGAAAGTTTTTTTTTTTTTTTTTTTTTTTTTTTAATGATAGATGAATATGTATGCTATGGAAAACAGCAATTACAAACAGGAAAACGTAAATACGTTTCAAAATATATTTATTTTCTAAAAACTGTTACAACCAGCCCCATGCTTCTCTATATACATATTGTTTTCTAAAACAAAGGTTCTTAAATAAAAAGCAATACATTTTATTATATCATTTTCATTTTCCTTTCTCCTTATTATTACTATTATCATTATTATCATCATTATTATTATTTTGATTAAACAAAAGTAAATTTAAATGATAAATTAATCTAATATGATTTAGAACTTACTTAAAACTTGTTATAGTATTAATTTTTTTTCACTCTATTATTACAACACTTTTTTTTCTTAATTTATGATACACAGATTTCTCCTCAATATGAAATAGAATAATAATAATTTGATATGAGCACATCCTGTATTATTAACAGGAAGGTTGTTAAATTTTATACCGATAAACAAGATTTTAAAAAGATTTTAATCTCATAATACTGGTTAAATATTATACTGACAAACAATACTTTTAAATAGTAACTCTGTTAAAGTATATAATAAAATTTAAAACTGTAAAATAAGCGTTCACCCTAATAAATTTTACTTCTACGATAGCAAAGGGAGCGATCCATTAATCAAGAACTGTAAGCCTTACATGTTTATTCCCGTAGAGTAATTTTTCACCAAGTTAAAGTATTAATGCTGAAAGCATATAAGATTATAAATGCAATTTTCATAAATCACAGTGACGCATAAAATAAATCATTTTAAAACACGGAATAGGAATTTCAGGGAGTATACTCGTAAAATGCTAATTAATTTACTGTGTTTAATTTTTATTTTATATTTTGAGAATTATTGATTACAAAGTTGGAGTAATGAAATGTTTTATAAGAAAAATGGTTGGAAATTCATATAAATTTTAATATATTTTTAGACGTATCAACAAAGATTAACGTTCATTTCAGAAATATTTTTTCATCTAATCACGTCGAATTATTTGAATTTTTAAATGATTGAACCGTTTGTAGAGCTTTTACTTAATACATAATGAGACTCGATTATTTTAAATTTAGAGTTCTAAAGATAATTTGAGAGTTCTAAAGATAATTTGTGAGTTCTAAGGATTTTAATGCACATAAGATATAATAGTTTAATTTCAGTTATACAATATTTTAGTACATTATTAATATGTTAAAAAAATTAAATACTAAAATGTCAAAAAATGTATAACACACACACACACAATATATATATATATATATATATATATTTATTTATTTATTTATTTACAAAGCATTAAACTATTGTTTATTAATAGTCCTGAAAAATATTTTATATGATTCTAAATTTATATATATATACCACAATTGTGTATAGTCAAATTCCAAATTTTAAATATAGGCAGTTAAAAATAAACAACTTTAGTATTTTGCGCCTAATTTTAAAATGATTTTTTAAAAAAGAAACTTTCCTAACTTATAAGTATTTCCCACTTTTCCCAAGGCATATATGCCTTGAGAAAAGTGAAAAAAGAAGCATGAAATTTAATCATGTTGACAAATATTGTTAATTTAAAAGAATAATAATAATTGAGAAAGAAAGGGAAAAAATATCTTTCAAGAAAGTCTAAACTATTCTTTTGAAAAGTATTCTTTTTAAATATTCTTTTATCTTTTTAAATATTCGCAAAAATAGTTTCCTATATTTCTTAAAAAAAAAAAAAAAAAAAAAAAAAAATCGTTTGTAAATAGTATGCATTATTTCGTAATAAATTTTCCCAAATTACTGACATTTTAGACTTGCATCAAACTTTTTCGCACCTTTTTTTTTTCTTTTTCAATTGATAGTGAAATATACTATCGATAAAATCTTACCTGTCATATGAACCTATCTTTCTAAAGTACTTCTAGAACCAAATTATCCGCATTAAATAATTTACCTTTACTTATAATCTACTAAAGATCAATTTTCTCTTTAATGATAGTTTTCATATTTTAAGTGATGGTTTTATTTCTAAACTTTTTCTAATAACTCATAAAGTAAAAGAAAAAGTGGAATATAGTTCATTTTATTGAAATAACGTAATATTTATTTTTTTCGGAAAATAAAATTCGTAGACGCGGCAATGTAAGTAATTACTATCCTGTATTTAATATATATATGATAAAAAATATAATTTAATAAGATCAGCACATACATACATGCATACATACCTATATCTATCTATCTATATACATATTTAATTTCGTTTTACTGAATAGATAAAGCTTATTGTCATATTTTACATAAAATATGAAAAATGTGAAATATTAACAAATACACCGAGAAAAAATTCTGTAACTGACATGAAGAACCTAAATTGTGGTTCTAGAAAAAACAGTTACATGTCATCCTTATAAATCCTAGTACTCATTGAAAACTAGTTTTAGAAACCCCTATTAGAATTCTAAAGCGTTTGCCTATATTATCGAGGGCAAAGTTATTTAAAAATCTCTGCAAATAAATGAGAATACAAGAGAAGGTTTCCGCAACTATAATCTTGGTTTATTACCCAATTCTAGAAAATCATTTCTCGCAAGATTCAGAATATTATTTCACCATCTAGAAATGTGTAGACTAGAAATTCTCGATCATTTCATCTATTCAGTTTATTACCGTGCCTCATGCGCATAGCTCGGAAATCTATATTTCTAGTTTAGGGATTTAGAAAATGACCACTTATTCTTTCTATATCAAGGCGGTATATTTTTTTTTTCTCAGTGTACTTAACTGATTTATTAACCTAAAAAGTAAATAAATAAATAAATAAACTACTGGTCATAAGTAACAAGTAACTAAAAATATTAGTCAGTAGCAGGATTCTGCATTGCGTAAATATTTATTGCATTTCGCTGGAAAAAAAAAATCGAGCACTGATACTATTTTTGCAGATTTTTATGTAAAACGACCCCCTGATTACGAATATGACCCCCATTTTCCCCAATCACCCACCGTTTTCTCAGAATGCCATCCTTCCCACAATTTTTATCACTGTTTAGTAATTTCATGACCATGAATTTGGTTTGGAGAATGGAAAAGAATTATTATAACACTTAAAAACAAATATATAATGTATAATAAATAGTAATAATAATTAATTAATAAAATATAATAATTGTAATATGTAATTTCAGTGAAAAATCTCCCTCCCTCTCCCCCCCCCCCCCCAATATATTTTTCCCTTGATGTAAATGTTCATGATTTACTATTTTCCAACTTTGTAGCCTCTCAGAAGAAGTTTAACAATTGAAATAATCCTTTTTTCCGTACAAATCAAATTTATAACCATAAAATTACCGAAAAGTGATAAAAACAGGGGGTCGTCCCTAAAAAATGGGAATTATAGAGCGAAATGGGAATCATATTCGGGTTCAGGAGTTCATTTTACATAAGAATTTGCAAAAATGGTGGTGGGGCCGATTTTCATGCAGAGCAGTGTTATTAATAAAAATAGTACTTTTAAAATTTTAACTGATTTTTATATGAATGTAAATGGATATTAAAAATGTATTAATTATATTCCTGCAAATGTTTATGACCGAGCACAAACATACCTGTTATCTATTTTTGAACCCTTATCTACCTCACCAGTCGCTCAGAATTTTGCTGTCGAAGCTGGTAGACGACTAAGGTCAGTTTTAAAACATTTCACTTTCGTCGACTTAGACATTGGTTGTTTCTCATGCTGTAATCTGAAAATCTCATAATAAGAGCTATTATACTTTATAAAGACTTGCATGTATAACATTTCCTTTAGGACAATTTGGTATAAACAAACCTTTTTAACCCATGTGCCATTATCACCAAAATTCAAAAGCTTATCTTTTAAAATTCAAAGACTAAAAGCACATATTGGGTATATAGTATATTCTTTACTATTTTAGAACAATAATTATTAATTTTTGTTTTTATATAGTAGAAATTTACTATCTTTTATGAATATTAGGAATGATAGCTATTCGTTTTAAGCAAAGAATTTTGAATAAAATCTTATTTCTGATAAAATCAATAATATATATTTAAAATATATTTATTTGATTTTTAAAAGTTTTTTTTTTGTAATTTAACTTAGTTAATGATAATTTGTTTAAAAAAAAATTAAAATTTTTAAATTTTATGAGATGATTAATATTAACTAGCATTATTTTAACACTAAACAAATGGATATTGACTCCACTTTAAATATACCAGAAAATTGCTATTGATCCCAATAACATTGATCCCACTTGCAGAACAATGAATTCAATATTTTATAATCCTAAAACCAGGAAATGATAATGTGTTTGTATCCCTTAGCGAAACTAATAAAAATTTTTCATATAATATTATTTTTTATCATACTTAAGTGTGTGTAGATATCTTCCAAGCGTATTAAACGTACTCTCTCTCTCTCTCTCTAAAAAAAAAAAAAAAAAAAAGAAAGAAAATGTGATCAATTTTAGCCATTTTGCACCTATTCATAGTAATGAAAGAAAACTTCTCATGATGAGTTAATTCTCCTTAAGTCATTGAACTGCTATAAGCATGTCTTATTTGAGCCATTAGAAACAATTTATTTTTGAGTGAAATTGTACCAGGTTTGAATGAAAAAGTACTGGAAAAAAAATCATGCACGATATAGTTATATAGATGTGCTCAATAATTCTTAACAAGAAAGAATCATATTTATTTATATTTACCTTTTTTATGAACAAAAAAGAAAAAAGTTATAAAGAGCAAATGAACCTTCTTAAAATATGAGTATTGGTTTGAAATTATTATTTTTTTAAACATATTTTTTATGAAGAGTAGCGAATTTAGTATGTTACAAACTAATTCTGTGTGGGTTAACCCATTTAGAAAATAATTCAAATTCTTTCACACAAACTTGCAAAATTTGATGAATAACTTAATTTCCAAAAGTTAGCATGTAACTAGTTTGTCTAAATGTATTATTTTCGATGTTGATTCGAGTAAACAAAACTTTATAATTCCGTTTTTGCAAAATAGTCATGTATTTTAATAAGTTAGTTTTTGTTTTTTAAATTTAATAAAAATATAATAACGTTAGACTTAAATAATTTTAAGTATTATAAATACACTGTTTTTTTCTCTTTATATTTTATATATTAAAAAAAAAAAAAAAAAAAAAAAAAAACTTTCACTACTTAGTTGTAGTTTTTCATTATTAAATCTTGTAATTTTATCATTTGTATCTATTTTTTTTTTTTTTTTTTTTAATCAAAATAATGTTTTACTTTGACATTTTATTTTTTGTAATCATCGAAAACCTTCTCTCATTCTCTCTCTTTAACAATACGCTAAGCTTGAACTGCATTACACAAAATAAAATTTCGTTTGTCATTCAAAATACGACCAATAGATGGCGCTTAAAGTACGCATATTTGGTTGCAGCAAAAGAACAGGGATGAAATTCATTCAATATTAAGTAAATTGGAGAATATTCATTTTGACTGAAAATTATCATACTAATTCAACACAAGGAGGATTTATTTCGAGAAATTGCTCTCCAATTTTGATTAAAAATATTGTGTCTGTTTTTGAGAAAGAGAATTTGCTCAAAAATTTAAAAAGTATGATTCTTTTCAACATTTTCAATACATTTTACATATTTTTAACATTTTAGTTTCAATTCACGTAATAATTGCAATAATGTATTATTTTTTATACCATATTTTTTAACTTTTCGTTATCACTCATATTTCTAGCAAAATTAAATTCGTTTGTTTTATTTTCAAGACAAGGCTATATAATAAATTCTACAAACCAATCCTTGAATATTAAAAACTATTTCATTTGATATTCAACTATGTAAAAAAAAATTCTATTATAAATACTCTTTAAATATTCATCTAAGCTCCGTGGTATACCACGAAATATAGACATAAATACATATATTACGAAATTTAAAATCTCCAAATGCTTAAAATTGGCTTGAAAATATTTATGTTTGTATAAAATGTTTAGAATTTGTTTTTCTTTTCTCACGCAAATACAGAGAATTTTGTAAATTATTTCTCAGGATTATCTACCAACATTTCTAATAAAACAGAAATTTTATAGGCGGACTTTGATTTTTGAATACATCAGTTCGTGAAATACCATCTTTACTTTTGGGAATAATCTTCTTAAATTTTATACGCTTATAGCTTTCGCTTTTCTTTTCTATCATAAATATTACTTTAACTATCTTCCCTATGTAATATATACTTTAAAATAAAGAATTAATAATTCAGTTTATTGAAAGAAGTTTTATTATATTGATTACTATAAATTTAAATAAGTTTTGTAATTTAAAATTCGGGTTAAAACTTCATAAAGTATTTAAAAATATGAAATTAAATTTATGACAATGATGTATCAATTATTTATTCATTATGTAATCTGACACAAGAACGTAAAATCAATGAATTATCACATAGAAAACAGTTACTTAGTGATTTAACCATTAACTTAGTGATTTATATCTTTTAAAATAATTGGAGCGCAATACATCGACATTATAGTTCCAATTAAAGACGAGGTGTTTGCAATTCGACTTATAAAACCAGGGTTGGCTACTGGCCTAAATTCGCCTAAAGTACCTTTTCGATTACCGGAAATTGTTTTCGAAAAAAAAAAAAATATATATATATATATATATATATATATAATTGACACGCACTGAAAAATTATATTAGGTATAGTATTAAGCTTTAAAGCATGTATCAAAGAAATGAATATGCAATTTAGACCTGACGATACTTTTATTCATCAAAATAATTTCCATCATAATGTAATACCTTGCGCCATCCGTCTGGTAGTTCACGGATGCCTGCAGTATAAATAGATTTTTTTTTTTTTTTGACACGATGAAATCATCAACCCATTTTCTTACTTCGTTCACTTCGGAAGTGTACAGAAGCCAAAGCCCTCTGCATCACCCAAAACAAATGGTAGTCCGAAGGGGCTATGTCGGGGCCATACGCCAGGTGCTCTAAAACTTCCCACCCAAGCGTTACTAACGTGTCATTTACTGGTTTGGAACATGAGGCCTTGCATTGTCATAAAACAATTTGACGGGCCGCAAACCTTTGCCAGTAAATGGGCGTTTTTTATTTATTTCTTGCTGCAATCGCAACAGTTGTTGTTTATAGTGTTCAGCAGTTACACTTACACCGGGCTTCAGCAGTTCGTAATACAGTACTCCCTTCATATCCCACCAGATGCATATAAAAACTTTTTTACAGTGAATGTCTTTTTTCGGTTTTGATGTTGTTGCTTCACCTTAATTGATCCAATATATTTTGTGTTTCGTATTGTCATAATATATCCATTTTTCATCTCCTGTCACGATTTTCGACAAGAAAGATTTCCTGTGTTCCTGTTTTGCAGATTCATGCACTTCAAGACACGGTCATCTTTGTTTTACTGACACAATGCATATGTGGTGCCCATTTTCCTGCCTTTTGAATTTTTCTCATTACATGCAAGCGATTAAAAATCGTTTTTTGGGATACGCCTAATTGTGCAGTAAGTTCATTTTGCGTTTGAGATGCATCCAGAAGTGTTTGAAATTCATCATATCTAGAATTAAGTGGGCGCTGCTATGTTCTCAATTGCAAGCCGCAATATCGCCATCTTTAAAGCGGCGAAACCAATACTCACATGTGCTTTTTGGTATGATATTTTCCCACAAAAAAGAACAAATTAATTGACATGCTTTACAGCCCTTTTTTGCTGGTGAAACTCGTAAAGAATGCAGTGACGAATCTTATCGTGACATCTTTGACCTTCAAAATTTCAACTTTTTTTTAGCTTTATCCCTAGCTTCTGCGTCAGTTTGATATCTGTAAACCGATTTCTATCACATGACACGCACGTGATGTACTTATTTGTATGCTACTTTGAAGTACACGTCATACAAAATTCGCTTTTAAACTTCTTACTACACCTAATATATACACAGTATGCACAATGACACTTGGCTAATGAAGATAAAGATGACTGCATTCAATCAAAGCTTCATTAAAGCTGAATTACAAATGTAGTTCGATGTGTCATCCAGTAGTATCTGCCTACTGAATTGTGTATTTTGTGAACGAACACCACAGAAAAAATAACAAAACTTCAAATGTCTCAGATGAAGTTTTTTCGATCCGTCACAGTAAATAAATGTTTAACATGGTTTTCTTGTTTTTTTTAGAAATCGATTTCTTGCAATCACTTCGTTTACCAATATGTAACTGTCTATCGATCTATAGATAATGGAGAATTTGTCATCACGATAGCATTCGAAATGAGGAACCAAATCGAACTAAAGTTGGACAGTGATTTTACCTTACAAATATCTTGAAAAATTTCGTTAACCAAGTTGGGCCGAAATTGTGTTTCCAAAATGCGGTCACTTAAAAAATTCAAATTCACCTTATGATAAATATATATAAAACCTCATTTGATTACATTTTGAAGTGTACATCGACCATATAAGGGTCTATCTTATGTTTATTAACGAACTTGAATCGCTATCATGTTTCTAAATGACGAATACCTTAAGTATTAAATGAGCCACTTGAAAATTTATGAACGCTTGAAATACTGAATTATTTCGACCCAAAATCTGGCAATGGACTGTTATTACAAATACTTAGGATGATTTAGCTGGGCATCATGTTTCTTTCCAGGTGGCAACCACTTGAAATTTCCCATCACTATAATTTTTAAAATACTGAATGAATTTGAATCAAAGTTGGACAAAGGGCTTATCTTAAAAATATCTTTAATAAGCTCACCAAGGAAATTACTTTATCATTTATTTTCCAAGTGGCCACTTTAAAATTTATCATCACGATAACCTTTGAAGTACTTAATTAATTCGAACTAAATTTGGTCAGTGGACTTTTCTATAAAATATCTTGAATGACTTCATTCAGCAACTTGCTCCGCTAATTTGATTTATAATGAAAGCCAATTCAGGCTGACATTTGAAAACTTTTCTTCACTATAACTTTTGAAGTACTGAATTAATTAGAACCAAATTTGGACAGTGGAATTACCTTAAAAATACTATGAAGTAGTTTACTGGATAAAATGTTTCGCCTTTTTGTTTCCAAGTTGCAGCCACTTGAAATCAGGATGCTATTTTAAAATTTTCATATCGATAACTTTTCAAATATTGAAATTATTCGAAAGGAAGTTGTACAGAGCGTACTTATAATACAAATATCTTGGATGATTTCGCTGGGCTATTTGCTCCACCATTTTGTTTTCTAGTAATAGTCACTTTAAAATTTGTCATCTCGACAAATTTTGTAATACTGTATTATTTCTAACTAAATATGTGCAGTGGAATTTTCTATCAAATATCTTGTGATGAATGAGTTTGCTCTGAAATTTCCCCCACTATTTCGTTTCTAAGTGAAAGCCACTTGGAATTAGGCTGACGCTTGAGAATTTGTCCCCACGATAACTTTTGAAATACTGAATTAATTGGAACCAAATTTGGACAGTTGGCTTATCTTACATATTGTGGTAGCGTAAAAACAAATCTACGAAAATAATAATGAGATGTTAAGAAGGAATTAAAAAGCTTGGAATTTTTTGAAGCATATTATTTTAAATATGTTCTTAATATTTACAAAAACTATGTATAAAAATTAATTTTAAAGCAGAAAATTTTATCATCAGGCATCACGTCTACATACGGTTTGTTACTTTTCGGCGCGGCCGTTTTGGCGCGGCCGTTTTGGCGCGGCCGTTTCGGCGCCGGCCGTTTTGGCGCTGGCCGTTTTGGCGCCGGCCGTTTTGGCGCCAGATGTTTATATTCCGAACTTTTTGAGTGTAAGAATTTTTTTTTTTTTTTTTTCCGAAAACATAATAAATAGTCGGGAATATTCAAGATTTTTATAACTGTTTATTATTATATGGATTAAAATAAACCCGCGAGTTAATCATTATTGACTTTGTTTAAGTGAAGGCAGTTTAAGAATTGGTTAAGAATGCATACCTTTTCTTTATCCTGTTTCTTGCTAAAGTTAACTTTTATTTTATCTCAGCAAGCTTTATTATATAGGAAATTTTAATACGCAAACTGTAAATAAAAATAAACAGAAGTCTTTAATAATTAAATTTTGTGTAACAACAACAACAAAAAAAAAAAAAAAAAAAAAAAAAAAAAAAGAAGAAGAAGAAGAAGAAGAATAGCAGTGATAACTTTACGATAATGAAAACTTTATAGAAAGTTGTTTTTTTATTTTTATCATTTTTTATTTTATTTTTTTAATAACTGGTGGAGATTTAAAAGTACAGGATATTTTCATCTGGCACTTCTAAACGTAAATTACTCATTTTTCTTTTTGTACAGTTGATTTTTACTGATTTAGTGATTAATGAACCTAATTCTACATTTTAACTGTGGGGAGTTACTAAGTTACAATAAATAAAGTAAATAGTAAGCTGAGGGGGGGGGGATGTTAATTAAAAATTAGTAAGTTGTATGGAACTATTCTACTATGTGTAATAAGTTTCAGAAATTTAGAGCAATGCGAGCTTTAAGTAAGTTATTAAAAAAAATAATAATAATAAAGCAGGTGTGTATTTACCGTGTAATGGTTTTTGCCGGTTTTTACTATATTGGCCAAAACATGTTTTTCCCATGGTTTTTACCACCTTCAGAAAAAATAAAATTCCTATTTATTTATTTATTTATTTATTTATTTTTGTTTTTTAATTTACCCCAAAAACCTTCGGGACGTATTTTAAAATTTTTAGTTCTCATTTTTCCAATATTATTTACTATGAAATTTCCATTCTTTCATCCATTTCTAACAACAATATTTTGAAAATAAAAATAAATAAATAAATAAAGCAATGTTGACGACATGAAATTTGTTTTAAATTACATGATCAGTTTAACCCTTTATCAGTTACAAACATTTTTTTCTGTCACTCAATAGTTGAAATAAAAGGCTAATGTGACAATCTTAAAAAAAAAAAAAAAAAAAAAAAATGGAAAATAAGATTACTGAATGACCATAGAGTTAAAATATATACATATATATATATATTTAATTTATTATTATATTACTTAGTTTATATTATTTTATTATTATTATTTTATTAAATTTAATTATTTTTTAATTCCTACCTTCACCTACTATTGTATTTATCAGTTATTAAACAGATAAACTACTACACAGCTAAAGGATTAATGAACTAATGTTTTTAAAATACTTGCAATAGATATTGTTTCATACTAAGAAATGAAACCCCAAAATATGGCTTCAATAAAAAATATTTAGTTTGGTAATAACATAAATTAAGAAAACCTCGACAGCTTTTTCAAAAGAAAATATAGGTGCTTTCTTCTTCAGGAATCAGATTTAAGCAACATCACTAAAAACAAGGTCAACTTTTCTTTCGTTGATAAAATTAGATAAATATTTTTCTCATCAAGAAATAAATGAACTGTTAAATTGAGATTTTTTTTTTTTTTTTCAACAAGCATACAACTTCTATAACTGACTGATATGTTATTAAATAAATTAACTAATTAATACTTCTTGTTACTAATATAAATTTTTAATCGAGATTTTTTTCTAAGGTTATCACTGGCTTCTTTAAATTACGAAAAGTTCTATTCATCATTAATATCATTAATAAAATATTAAAATTATTTCTTGATTTAAGCATTAAAAAAAAAATAATAATAATCTGGTGTGTCACTCACTCGACTTTCTCTTACCCTAAAATTTAATAGTATAAATAAAGTTTGGATATTAAGCGGTAAGAAAACGATGTTATGTAAACAATTGTTAAACAATTCAAAGGGAGACTTTTATATGATAATTAGTTCTATGTGAGGGGGGGGGGGGGCTACCGCCCCCTCAACCCCCCATTTCATTAATGCACCTACATTTATATAGAATTTAATTCGGTTATTAAAAAATAATTCTATTTTTAAAAAATAATTTATTAAAATTATTATTTAAAAAAATTATCTTTTATGAAAATGAAGACGATTTCCATAATACACAAGTAGTATAACACCAAATATCCAAAAACAGTCCACTTTATTCTCTCTCTCTCTCTCTCTCTCTATATATATATATATATATATATATATATATATATTTTTTTAAAAAAAAATCGATAACTTCGTTTTAAATTATCGCAGATCGATGGTTCAACCATTCGTTTTAAAGGTATTGGCGAGCTCTTTTGAAAGATACCCATCATGAAAATTTACTCCCATCGAGTGGGGACTTGCCCCCCAGGGAGGGGGGGAGGCGAGGTTCCTACATACACAAATGATTAATTTTAATAATTTTAAATTGTAAAAATCTAGTTTCTCACCTTATCATTGGCTCTTTTAAATCACGCAAAATTCTATTCATCATTAATATCTTTAGCAAATAATTTAAAATAATTTTTTGTTTACGCATAATATATATATATATATATATATATATATATATATATATATATAGAGAGAGAGAGAGAGAGAGAGAGAGATAAAGTCAGAAATTACATTGTTTATTTTATTACCCTAAGAACCGCACAGCAATAGGTTTAATAAGTTTTAACTACAAAAATCGAGTTCTTTTCTCAGATTACCACTGACTTCTTTAAATTACGAAAAATCCTATTCATCATTAATGTCATTAATAAAAAATTAAAAATATTTTTTGGTTCAAGCATTTAAAAAAAAAAAAAAAAAAAAAAAAAAATCAGAAATTACATTGTTTATTTTATTCCCCAAAGAACCTCCATCACCAAATTTGTTAGAATCTTTAGAATTGCTGCGTATGTGTTGCCATCTGATGACTAAGTTTAATAAAAAACAAGTTTCTAATTTTATCATTGGCTCCTTTAAATTAAGCAAAATTCTATTCATCATTAATATATTTAATAAATAATTTTAAATAGTTTTTTCTTCACGCATAATAAATAAATAAATAAGAAATCATATCTATCATTAAATAAATTTTAACTGAAAAGGCAACGAAAGCCGCGGCCATTTCGTGAAGGACAGGCTGCGCGAAAACGGCCTCTCCGAAATGGATCTCGCGCCAAAACGGCCGCGCCAAAACAGCCGCGCCGAAATGGGTTTCGCGCCGGAACGGCCGCGCCAAAACGGCGGCGCCAAAACGGCCGCGCCGAAACGTCCCATTCCGTCTACATATTACGAAAATTCTTTGCCCCAAAAACCTCTCATATCCTGTATAACTGTGTAGTTCTCAAACACAAAAATTCATCAATTTTTTTCTTCTTGTTTTCTGTTTTCTGAACATCTTTCACCACTCCGCGATAGGTGAGTGGGTCGACAAAACATCTTCCATACACTCTTTAGCACGTCACTCCGAAAGTTGTGCACCAATCACAGGTGGCGCCGCTTTGACGGTCCTAGCCTGTCAGGGTGGTCTTCTTGGAAAATTGCACGCCCCGTAGGGAAACATGCCTGAATAGACGTTGGGCTTCAAATAGTATAGTCCCTCTTTGTTTTTTCTAGACCTACTGTATCCTTAGTCAATGGAAGTTTGACACGACAGTTCAGGAATGAAGGGGGGTAATCACAATATATCTTGAATGAGTTTAATGTATAACTTTCTGCGCCATTTTCTTTTCATGTGGCATCCACTTGAATTCCGGCTTTCAACACGACAACGTTTAAAATACTGAAATTATTCAAACAAAAGTTAGACAGTGGAATATTATTACAAATGTTTCGCCGACTATCTTGCTTCTTTCCAAACGGCAGACACTTCAAAATTTATCATCACGATAGTTTTTCACATATTAAATTAATTCGAATCAAACTCTGATACTGGTCTTATTTTACAAATACCTTGGCTGAGTTTGCTGAGCAACTTGTAATGACTGCGTCGCAGCCTCAAATAGAAAGTTGTCTTCAATCATACTGCTAGGTGTGAGATAATTGAAGTAAGAAATCTAATTTAAAACATCAAACTATTTTAACCTTGAATGAGAAACGGGATTCTAAAATGCAGAAGAGCCTTTATAAATACTCAACGGAATAGTAGTATAATTCAATAATTTTAACCATATCAAAAAGGTACCTTACTACTTGAAAACTTTCTAGGTCATCAAATTGTAGCACTAAGGAATCCTAAATAAGCACTAAATGTTAAAAAATCATAAAGGTTCTATCATAAAGGTTCTATCATACAAATTCATCATAAGGTTGCAATAAGCACTCCAATAAGTTATACTTATATTTACTCCAATAAGTAAATTTTAAAGTGAACTTCATTAAATGATTCACTTCGTTTTATACCAAATACTCATGGTAAAATTACTTATATACAATTTCTTTCTACTTTCGCAATCTCCGTAAATCCTGTTCTCAATTTGACAAACTAATTCTCCAATTGCTAGAGACACTCTACGCCAAACCAATTATACCTCTACTTGACATTTCTGCATTCAACCTGATATTTCACCCAAAACAGCGCCACCTGATCATGGATCCAGTTAGTCGAGTCACCTTTACTTTCTCAACCCAATATTTCTAATTCAACACTATCACTTGCAACTAACTCTGATACTAAATTCAACTAGCGACCTTTACGCTCCACACTCGAAACTTCACCTACCTTACAGTATTTGTAATATTTAACGTATAACCTATAATAAGTATTCATAGAGTGATAACCAATGCAAATATTTTTCAAATACCCTGTGCATAAATTTTATATCAATCTTAAAACTTTTTTTTAATTTATCTATGCAATCTTTCTTGTCTTTTAAATTTTTTGAAATAAATTGGGAAATTTAGGTTAGAAAAATTTAAATTTCACATTAAAAATTGTAAAAAGATTACATAAATAAGAACAAATATTTAATTGAATCAAAACTCGTTATTTTAAACTCTTTATAAAATTATTCAAATGAAGAACAATTGATATCAAAAGAAATACAAATAAAACTCCCTACTTTTTTAGCAAGATCTTTTAGATATATCTATCTATCTGTCCTTTTATTATTTATGTGGTGCAACTTGAGAAGCTTTGAAACTGACAAATGGAAAAATCTCTACCTTTCGAAGGAAACGCATTTATTTAAAAAATTGTCTTTGAATACTTTATATTTTAACTGTCTAGCATAAAGATATATGCTTTTATTATTTATTTCTCTCCTGCTTACATTTTATAAATTTACTCAATATTAAAAATTGTTTTTGTAAAGCAAAAAGCGTAAAATCAATTCTTATTTCTAATTAAAATAAATATATTGTAATTTACGATATTTTTAATAATCATTACAATATTCTTGACGCAATATGTTTTCTAAAATATAACATGAACCTTTGTTCAATGATGCCACAAGTCATATTTAGTTTTTAAATATATTATATGAAGAAGTACAAATGCATGATAAGAATTTAATGGTTGATTCTATGAATAAATGAATAAGTATGTTTAATTGTATGTTAATGAATCAGGTGTATCACTCACGCTACATAAATTTACAATTCTTTCAATATTGTACAGACAGATTATAAATTAAGATATAAGATAATATGTAGCGCATATGACAGTATTTGTAATAGTAATTGAAATAAGTTTTTGAAAAGATTATTTGATGCATAGCTCTGTGTGCTCCACGCCTTCTCAATCCACTGTTTAAATACAGGATCTATATTCATAAAGAAAAAAGAAATACAGGCTGTTTTAAATTAAAAAAAATTATTCACTCTTATTAGATAACGTTCACCAGCAATAATTCACCAAATATATAAATGGTTGAGGAAATTTTTGAATCAATTAGGATATTTATATAATCATCTCATCATTTCATGTGGGCTTTTCCACTTCCTATGATCGTCAAAATTCAAATTTGAATTTACTACAATTATTTATTTTTACGTTATACTGATAGAGAACAGGTACACCCAGAAATCGCCAAAACACCATATTTTAGTACTGAGTGGACCTGAAAACAAAAATAGCAAAATATCAGCGTTAAGGAAATGGATTTTAAGCAATGCTTAGTCTACATATCGATATGAGAAATTACTTATCATACCAGAGTAGTTTTTCTGGATGTAGTAATATTTAAGAAAGAAATTCTATCAGTTGCATTGAGTAGAATGGAACGTATTAACTTAATTAGGGGTGTCCCTCTGTATTTTTCTATAAATTACATATATACAACATAGTACATGACATTATTTGAAAAGCACATAGAGCTATTTCAATTTATAGTCCATAAATAACTGAATCCTATTGTGTGGCCATGTAAACCAATTTTAATTGATTTTCATACCATATTCTATACCAAACATAATTTGAGGTATGTAAAAATTATGTCTATTTTATATTTTATTTAATGTTAACTTTACTTTTAAGAAAATTTTGTCATAATGTATTTAAATTACCTTGGATGTTCCTGTTTAAGAATAATTTGCCCGATTATAATAAAAAGTTCCGAGTAGCAGGAAAAAAAAAAAAAAAACTTCCCTTTTGTTTAGACTTCCTGCTAACATTTGTTCTTGAGTTATTGTGATAACAGAAAAACAGACCAATGCGTTAAAAGTATTTCGAAGCAAGCAATAATGAAATTTAAGTATTCATGCTTCTACACATTTTGTGAAATGGCAATTCAAAGCATTTAATTTTGGTCTGGCTTCTTATAAAATATACTTTTAGTAATTCAGTAAATGTAGACGGAAAGGCCAAAGATTTACAATTTATAAATAATTCAAATCAATATACACCAATACATCAATATTCACATCAATACATCAATAAATAATTCGTGTTTTTTAATGGGCAATTTTCACATCCTTTTTTTTTTTTTTTTTTTTTCTATTTTGAACAATTAATCACACCTTTTACGTGATTTTATTCGTTAGCATGAAAATGGTTCAAATTTCGTCTTTGGCATATTTTTTCTTTAGCTATAAATGCCAGTAGCGCACTTATTTTCTAACAGAAATTAAGGGGATAAACTCGAAAAAGTAATTACCTCCATATTTTTCATTGTATTATTTTAGAAGAAAGCTCAAAGGCGGAGCTTATTCTCTTTGTTAAACAAGAATTCGCGTTTGTATTGCCAGTTATTTGAATTATTAATAGTATTACTGTTACAAGAGAAGAGCAAAACAATTTATCGAAATACCCATATTCAATGTCAAATTGAAATATATAATATATAATACTACTTTTTAATGAAATAATATACTAAAAATCAGTAATTAGTTTTTAGAGTAGAAAGAAATTTGTGTTATCTAGATCATTTTGCGTTACAGCTTTAATATATGAACCCCTTAGCGACTTTTAAATTTTTGTCACGATTTGGTGATGCATTGTTTTGTATGATTGATTATTAAAAAAATAATCTAGTAACTATTTTTTCTAATGCCTGTACCTGTAACTATTGAATATTTTACTTAATTTAGAGCAGTATGTAATACTCTCTGTGTATTTTTAATGTACAGCAAGGTAATAATTTTACACATTCGAAAATATCTGAAATGAAAAAAAAATGTTTATTATTATTATTACTTTAATTTGGAAAATCCTCCTACAGCTTCAATTATTAATTCTCTTCGGGACTTTTCTATTTTGACAACGCAAACGATAAAAACGCCAAAAATAATATAACCCACACCAACCATTGCGCACTTAAGAAAGAATAACTGTTTCAAAACACTTCGAGTAATAATAAGAAAAAATTAAGGAAACACGGCCATTTAGTTAATTTTTTATACTTTTTAAGAAGTAAATTTTCAGAAATTTTGCTTAAAGCTAGATTTTAAAAGTGTTGTTCCATAAAAAATATAACATTTGTTTTATCAAATTTATAATAACGTATTTAAATTAACTTTAAATTTCAGAAAAAAAGTCTAAATCACAAATTATCTTTTAATCCATTAATCTATTGTTATCACCAACACAGTTTCCTTTTGCTATTTGCGTCGGAGAAATGAAAAAGTACCATACATTGTTGTCGCCAATAAAGTTTCCTTGGCCAGATTTGCGCTGGTGAAATGGAAAAGTACATTCTCACCTACCACATCCTAGAATTAACGAAGTATAAAATCTACTTAATTGATTATAAGAAATTTAGGTGGTGAATTGTTTTCTTGCCATAATTAGAAATATGAAATGTATCATGGAGATGTTTAATTCTGTAACGTTAAAAAAATTATCAAACTAAATTAGAAGATCCTTTCACTTTTGAATGAGTTTGAATTCAAATCAAAATATTTTTCTTTTGTGCCAAAATATATCCAATGTATTTTAAAATATGCTTTTAAATATAAAAGGTAAACACACTTTAATGACAAAAAGAAACGCAGTTAGTTACATAGATACAACATTAATTCCTCATTCACAAAAAAAAAAAAAAAAAAAAAAAGAAAACATAAAATAAATAAATAAACATTATAAGAGATTGTCAATAAGAAAATTAATTTTCTAAAAGCAAAAATGCAAAAGATATTTTATTTTCTCTGTTGAAAGTGACATCATTGTGGAAAATGATGTAATAACAGAAAATATTTGTAAGACTAACGAACAGAAACTTTTAGTGTTAAGAAAAGAAATTAAAAAAAAAATTCATTTTTGATTGGGTAAAAAGTCAACCCGGGTCCCCACTGCCTTCGGCAGCGCAGTCGCGTGCGCGCGCACAACTTAAAGGATACACGCGCTGCGCGGCGCGTATTCCTTCCCTGACCCTACGTGCCCCCTAAAAAAAATCATTTCTGATCGGGTAAAAACTCGCACCGGGTTCCCACTGCCTTCGGCACGCAGTACAGTGCGCTCTGCGCGCGCACAACTTAAGGGATACACGCGCTGCGCGCGCGTATTCCTTCCCTGACCCTTCGTGCCCCCTAAAAAAAATCATTTCTGATCGGGTAAAAACTCACACCGGGTCCCCACTGCCTTCGGCAGCGCAGTCCCGTGCGCGCTGCGCGCGCGTATTCCTTCCCTGAGCCTTCGTGCCCTTTAAAAAAAATCATTTCCGATCGGGAAAAGACTCGCACTGGGTCCCCACTGCCTTCGGCAGCGCAGTCGCGTGCGCGCGCACAACTTAAGGGTTACACGCGCTGCGCGCGCGTATTCCTTCCCTGACCCTCCGTGCCCCCTAAAAAAAAATCATTTCTCATCGGGTAAAAACTCGCACCGGGTCCCCACTGCCTTCGGCAGCGCAGCCCCGTGCGCTCTGCGCATAATACAGCGCCATAAAAGAAAACTGATTCAGGACACCTCAAAACGTGTAAATCAGGTGAAAACCTTCGATAATTTAAAAGAACTTTAAAATATCTTTCGAATGATGTATTAAAAATAATTTAATCATAATTAGAAATTGAAATATTGAAATTTTAAAATATTACAGCGCCATCTGGCGGTACAAATTTCTGTATTCCACTGTTCGATTCCAATTCAATAAAGCTTTCCAATGATGTATTACTTATGAAATTATTTTAATTAGTAGCTGAGATACAAAAGAAAACGAATTCAGGAGACCTCAAAACGCGTAAATATGTTGAAATCTTTGAATGATATAAAAGAACTTTAAAATATCTTTCGAATGATGTATTAAAAATAATTTAATCATAATTAGAAATTGAAATATTGAAATTTGAAAATATTACAGCGCCATAAAAGAAATTTGATTCAGGACACCTCAAAACGTGTAAATCTGGTGAAAACTTTCGATAATATAAAAGAACTTTAAAATATCTTTCGTATGATGTATTAAAAATAATTTAATCATAATTAGAAATTGAAATATTGAAATTTGAAAATATTACAGAGCCATCTGGCGGTACAAATTTTTTTATTCCACTGTTCGATTCCAATTCAAAAAAGCTTTCCAATGATGTATTACTTATGAAATTATTTTAATTAGTAGCTGAGATACAAAAGAAAACGAATTCAGGACATCTCAGAACGTGAAAATCTGTTGAAAACTTTCGATGATTTAAAAGAACTTTAAAATATCTTTCGAATGATGTATTAAAAATTATTTAATCATAATTAGAAATTTAAATATATAAATTTGAAAATATTACAGCGGCATAAATGAAAATTGATTCAGGACACCTGAAAACGCGTAAATCTGGTGAAAATTTTCGATAATATAAAAGAACTTTAAAATATCTTTCGAATGATGTATTAAAAATAATTTAATCATAATTAGAAATTGAAATATTGAAATTTGAAAATATTACAGAGCCATCTGGCGGTACAAATTTCTGTATTCCACTGTTCGATTCCAATTCAAAAAAGCTTTCTAATGATGTATTACTTATGAAATTATTTTAATTAGTAGCTGAGAAATTGAAATACGCGTATTAGAATATTGCAACTTTTAATCGCAGAACCAAAACACGTGACCTCATTTATCGCTGCTTTTTTTTTTTTTTCTTTGCTTTCGTCGAGAAAGCAGAAATCTCTCTTCCTTGAACTGGTTCCCATGGTAACGAAAAGCGGCAATGAACACGTAATAGAATCTCATCGAAGGAAGGTCGCGTATTCTATTTCAATGGGTTTCAAGCGTGAAATTAAAAAATTTATAACTCATTCAGTTTTTCAAATTTTCTCTCAATCTTTTGGGAATTAAATTATGAATGCTAGATCTATATACAAAGAAAAAAGAAATGATTTATCTCTAAACGCTTTTGAGTTATAAAATGTTTTGCGGAAAAATCGATGTTTCGTAAAATCTAAATATATGGATCGCTAATCCGTATTTTGTAAAAATGTTTATATGGTTCGAAAGAAAATTAAATGGCCTTTCTTTATATACGAGCTGTTAAGAAATGGAAGGGTTACTCGGTCGTACAGGGCGTTTCAAAAAAGACAACCGCGAAAAAGAGAAATTTTCGACCCTTTTTAAAACTTTTTTTAAAAATATAAAAAATCCGTATTTAAAAAAAAAAATTGTACCGTAAGAAACGGTAATAAATGCTCTTTCTTTTGGTACAGGTGTATTTTCGATATGTCGAACCGTTCAAACAGGATCGCTTTACAAAAAACGATTTCGAATCGTTTTTTCGTTAGACAATGGTCGACATTTTAATTAATATCTCCGCTAATTAGTGTCGCATCGTTTAGCAAATTAGATAACCCCGATCTGCGATAAATTCTCTGTCCATCGGTACCTGTTCGAAGTACGTGCGACCGTTAGCGGCCGAGCTTTTGCTGCGTCAAGCCGTTTCTCACAGACACACAGACACACACACACGCGTACAGATTTTAATAATATAAGAGATGGCAAAGAGAGTACCTTTATAAACCCATAGTTTTTTAATTAATAACTTCATTAATTAAGATGATAGAACTTTCTAACTCACTTAAATGTCTTCCTTGGAGTATTCAGCACGCATCTGTACACCTCATAACGTGGAGAACCTACTTTTTGCGAGGAGATGCGGTCGCAGACAAAAACATTTGATGCCAATGACAGTAACCTTTTTTAAATATATAGAGAATGTTACCTGTGAATCGCGATTCCTTCCGATAAAATATGTTTCATATACAAAACAATCAAACTTTTAAAAGGGAAAAATATTATTATTATTTTTTTTTTTTTCAGAAATGAGAAAAGATATCGTCTGCTTAAAAGAACAATATAAAGATAAAAACTAAATAATGAAAAAAATTTAAATTAAAAAGTCAAATTTTTTTGTCAAATATAGTCATTTTAACATATCTAAATTCCTAGATATAATTTTTAATTGCTTGTAGAAGAATTTTTAATTCAAATGCCTACAAGTCTAATTAAAAACAACATTAAAATTTTCAAAGTTTCGATGGATATATTTGTATGTGTGGTACAGACTATAATAAACCATTTTCAAAGAGCCAAGTGCCAATGATTACTGTCCTGTCGTTTTCAGGTGATACCCAGTTAGATAAAAAGCGTTCTGTAAACGTCCACCTCTCCCATGAACACAGAGAAAATATTCTGAAATCATTGTGGGGTTACATGATGTCTAAAACGTAAAGATAATATATATATATGTATATTTTTTCCATCCAATGTATTATTTTGGGTTTCTTCTTTGTGTCTCATTTGATATATATATATATATATATATATATATATATATATATATATATATATAGTAAATTTTTGCAAAAATATTAATGAAAATTAAGTTTGCGATATAGTTTTAACATTAGCGTCTTCAAACTTTAAAGACTTGTAACTCTATAAAAACAAAAATACATTATAAAACTAATATATATTTTCACGTTACCCCTACTCCAGAAATTCAAAATAAAATGAAAGTAGGGTATTACTGTTGAACAAATTAAGTTTGGAGCTAGTTTTAATATGTAGACTAATTCTGATATAATATTTCACTTATGGTGCACTTATTTCACTAAAAGTGCACAAAAATCCCGTTGAGTGACATTTATTAAATTTTTTCTGCATCAATAAGTAATGAAATAAAGTTGGGTGTTGCGTTTTTCTTCCCAACTTGTGCATTATAACATACTTATTAACTGCAGTAATGGCACGGCTCAAAATATATTATTTTTGGATTGAATATAAATATGAAAAAATACGTCCTTTCTAGCAATAATAGTGACATATCTCGTAACTCAATATATACACCTGCTTAAGGCATACTTAAATTAAGGCATGTGTATTTTCTATTTCTATAAAAATGAAAATATTTAACCCATTTATCACAAAACGTGACTTTTTGAGTTGTGCCACTGTTTCAGTCTGTCCATAATGAATAAGCAATCATTATATTACGTATTATGTATTATGTTTTTATATAACTATAACAAAGTTTTTGATGTTCTGGCATAATGAAAATATATTTTGAATTCTAGAAGTTTTGTTTCTATTTGCATGGTTCTTAAGAGTCACTATTTTGAATATCACTTTTTATATAAAGCAATCTTTGTATTGTCCTTTCGAGAATACGTATTAGAAACGTTTAATGAAGATTAAAATTAAAAGAAAAGTGACATTAAAAATAGTGACTGTCGAGAACACAGTATTTCATAAATGAAGTACATATCTCATTTATTTAGTTAAATATTTTTTAAAACATGCTTATATATAACTGTTCATAATACTATATTATATATTTATTGCTAATTAGATCTTTAAATATTTTATTTGAAGCACATATTAAAACACTTAAAATCATTTATATTCCCTTTTACAAATATTATGCTTGTATTTACCGAACTAATTTGTATGAGAGATAATTTTATTATTTCAAAAATGTATTATTCCCTTTTACATCATATTCAAATAAATGTAACATTCAGTTACCTATAAAAGCTTCAGAAATGCGTATTTTGCCAATTCTTAATAATCCTATGATTAACAATAATTTAACGATTCCGTTGGTATGTTACATAAATTTCTAAAATGAAACAGATCGTAACAGACTTTGAATTATTTCAAATGATTAGATTACGAGATATTGCCTGATCATGAAATAAATCGAGAATTAGAGGAAATTATTAAAGTATGTAACATTAAATATAAGAGGAATGATTCTCTGCCACATTAAATTGTTAAGCAAAATTTCAATATCAATTTATAAAAACATTTCATTGTAGCCATTTCTTGCTGTTTCCATTTCCATAAAACATTTTTTTACAACTATGTATGATTTAATTTAATATGATCAAATAATTTATCAGCTTAACTTCTCACAAGAATTTGACTTATGCAGTTTGATCAAATATTAGCTAATGAATACTGAGGTATATCCATTAGAAAATTCATAGACAGTAATTAACAGCAACATAACCAGCTATCTGATGTACACCTACATTATTTTTCTACATTATTTTTCATAATCTACATTATTTTTCATAATATCTAGCCCCGTGTCAAGTTTGGTGCATTTACATATATTATATAAGCTATGATATACTCTTTCTGTAAAAGACATATTAATAGCAGCACAGCCAATAATTACCAACTTTAGCACATTTGGGTACAAGAAAATTTTAAAAGATATTTTTCGTATGTTTCTGAAACAGTTCTCACTTATTAAATAAAATAAAAATTTCTATTAAGATATTTTGATATTGAAAAAATTCTAATGTTGGGAGGTGATGACGCAAACCATTTAAGTTGCATATGGTAAAAAGTTACTGAAAAAATAAGAACACTAATTTTATTCCCTTATTATGCTTTAAATGGTATTTGTTTTTTGTAGCATTTTTAGTTTTAGTTTTACTTTAGCAATCACTTTTTGTAATTTCTGACATATTTGAATTTATGGCAGCTTCAAACTTAAATGTAACGTTAATATATCAGCATACACGTATCGAAAATGCGAGTAAGTATGCTTTATATGTCACATTATTAATAATTTTATAATTGTTATTACTATTTTTTTTTATTGAAGTTATATAATTTTTGTATATTTTTTAAAAAATGAAATACTTCAACGCACACTGCACATTAAGTATATATATATATATATATATATTATATAAAACGAACTATTGTGTATAATACATGGAAAATATTTTTATTGGAAAAATAATATATGCAACAGGAATGAAAACAAATGTAATAGAGAAATGTAATTTTTTAATCCACAACGTTTTAACGACCATTGACTGTAATGTATACATTTAAAGATAAAGTTCAACTTTAAAACACAAAGCTTTGGTGCTAAATTAGGTTAATTTAGCAGCAACAAATATTTTAAGGATATTTTGAAATATGATTGTTCGTTACAACATTTTTTTTATTAATTACTTAAATGGCAGTACTAAAAGAAGAAATTTTAAATCCCTTTTCTGAAAATCTAGCTTAAAATTAAATTGAACTGTATTTGCACCACAAAGTAACTTTTAAAAGTACATGTAACAATGTTACAAACTCCATGTACAAAATTAAGGTTGGTTGGGTTTTTACGTCGCACTAGTGCTGCGCAGATGGGCAATTGGCGACGGTCCTACAAAATTAAGTATTTTAAGGGAATTCGAAATTACACAGGTCAATGATAAAATTTTTTTCTTCAAGGTGATGTGTTCCTCGGGTGTATTTTTGAAGGCTGATTAAGAGAAAGCAATTTAAAAATTTCCATCAAGTACAGATTTCGTAAAAATGGGATTGTTTGAGCTTATAGTTCCAATTTTTTAACACCCAGGTGAATTGCTTTCCAGTAAATTTGTATGATGTGAGTAAAGAATAAGAAAACCTATTTCACCAAGACATCAAACAAATGTAGAGGAGGTATCAGGAACGATAGAGTTTTAACATGTTAGAAGATTATTATTGGATGTTAAATAGAGAATCCGCCCCCCTCCCAAGGTCTTCAAGCCGTGCACAAAAGGTAAGTTTTAAATGGAGCTTCGATAAAAAGAAACACATTTAAAAGACAACGTGTAAAGAATAACCTATTTTAATGTATTTTATGCATAAATTGTTCTAATTAGTGATAGTCTCTGTGTGAATTCTACCGATTTTCATCCTAACTTTTTGAAAATCCCTTACATGATAGGAAGAAAAGACATCCATAGCTGAATTCAGCGTATCAAGACACATTAGAGATTTCGCAGACCTATGTTATATTATATTTAAATTATTTTGTATTATAAATCGTTATTTATTTTTTATGTATTATTCTGCAACGGCTGGTTTATAGAAGCCTAATTACTTCGATCAATAATTACTAGTCGAAATGCTTAGACTTAAGAAGACTACAACCTGAATAAAATGAAATATATTTATTTGAGTTTCGAAGAAAAGGGAGGTATGACTTTCCCTACGCTTGATTAAATCTTTGCTTAAATAATACTTAGACTAATTCTTTATATATACTTTATATCAGTACTTGCAAAATAAAGAACTCTTAATAGGTTATACCATCAAAGAACCATTAAAGAACTCTAAATAGGTTATACCATCATAGAATATAAATAAATATCAATGCAAGTATCATGTTTACGTTATTACCACCGTGAAAATTAATTATACATAAAAGCACATACTACTATAGCATATCTTAAAAAACACGTTCCAGAAAGCATAACCCTAAAAGTACGCATGAATATTTACAAAAGTTTCTTTTTAAAGGATTTACTGGAGAGATACTTCACTTCGTTCATCGTGAAACATCTAAACTGAAAATACCATCATCGAATTGAACTCACAAAATTCGCAACTTCCTCTAAAACTTCACACGTTCCTTCTGAAACCAAGACTAACCCAAATTAAATTTACTAGTAACCATTTTCTTCAACTAACTCTCCTATAGACAGTCTTAGACTTTCTCAGAAATCATCGCCAGTTAAAACAAGAAGACTGGTTACTTTACCTCTACCAAGCTCCATGAATAATTTCAGTGCGATTTCGAGCTCTTGAAAGTGAAAGTGACTGAATGAAGCCCACTTAATTTACAGTACAAATGTTTAGTTAACATTTATAGGTATATGTGTGTGTGTGTGTAAAATTTTACATTATCTTAAAATTTTCGTTATAACTAAGAATTTAAATATGTATCGTCATAAAATTTGTTATGCACATTTATTAATCGTAATCTAAATAATATTGTAAATTGTAATGTTGTAAACTACAATTAGTACACTACTTACCAATAAGTATTCGAACACATCCGAATTTAGACATTTTGTTAAATATTTAGAAAATTTTTTGCAACCATCTTGAAACTTTGGTATCGTAAAGAACACGTTATACCTAATATATTTCAGCAAAAGTTTTATCGTGAAAAGGAAAAGGGGACCAGTCAAAAATTAAAGAAAAATAAAAATATTTTGAATTACCCTGTAAAAAGTAATATTTGAACTGCATTTTGGCTTTAGCATGTAATTAAGAAGAATTTTCTCATCATCTGTATAACTTTTTAAGAGGCTACCACATATATCCATGGAGATATAACAGTCTTTTTAAACTTTTGAAAAAAAATCACTTTTTTAACTATAGCAGACTTAAAGTATAGATTTAGTATTAGACTTAGGGTATTAGATCTAAAGGCATTTTCAGAAAATTTGACACACTTTATAAAACAGCATACTGCAATAAGAATACAAGCATTTTAAATATCTTACGAAATATGGGTATTTTTACTAAATAATTTTTATCTACGCATGCACTAGTTAAAAAAAAAAAAAAAAAAAAAAATGCATAATTTAATAGACAAATGTACTGAGCAACTTATATGAAAACCTCACACAAATATCGGGTAAATTAAAAAAATTATGAGAGACATAATGAACAGAATTTCTGTTCTTCTCAAAATAGAAGCTAAACTATAAGGGATTTACTCACATTTGTATTTTGATTCAAACAATGCCTAATGGCAATACAGTGCTCGCTGATTGTAAATAAATATTTATGAAACCCCCTATCATCTTCCTTTTTATCTATTTATTTTTTTTATTCATTTATTTATTTTTTAGAAAAACTGAAATTCTGTTTACTCTATCTCTCATAACTCTTTAAATCTACACAATATTTGTTTGTGGTTTTCATGTAAGTTGCTCGATACATTTGCCTTTTAAATTATGCAAATAAAATTATTTGAAAGCTTTGCATGCGTAGATAAAAATTACTTAGTAAACATGCTCATATTTAGTAACATATTTAACATTTTTGCTTTCTGATTGCAGTATGCTGTGTCTAATAAAGTATGCCAACTTTTCTAAAAATATCTTTGCTCTGGGTCTAATACCCTACGTATTATAATTTAAAAAGGGGAAATTTTATTTGCAATGCTTAAAAAAGAAAAAAAAAAGTTATATCTTCATGAATATATGTGGTAGCATTTAAAAATATTATACAGGTAATGAAAGAATTCCTCTTAATCATTGCTACAGCCAAAATGCATTTCGAGTATCACTTTCCCCAGAGTGATTAAAAACAATTTGATTTTTCTTTAATTTTTTGCTGGTCATATTTTCCTTCGCAGGGCACAACTTTTGCTGAAATATATGCAGGAAACGGAATCCGCAAAGCGTTCGCCTATCTCCCAATTCCACAGCCAGCGAACAGCTGGTGGATTATACCTAAACTCCAAGTGAAAGGAAGCGGCTACAAATCTGGCAACGTGACTAGCGCGCAAGAAGTTTACTCGCAGACGAAGACGGGCGTGTGATGTTCTCACAAAGTGAAAACAGATGTGAAATAAAACAATGTAACTGTTTTTAATATTGATGAAAGATGTCATTTACGAAACGTGACTTTTATTAATATGTTTAATATGTAAATAGTGTACATATAATTTCTTTAAAGAAACTTAGCGTTTTCATTAAAGTAAAAGTTAATTACTAAGAGTACGTTTAATTTACAATAGTGATGTGTGTTTTCATTTCCTAAAAGTGGTGTCAGAAGTGGGATTCGAACCAACTTCTATGCGGGAAACGGAATCCGCAGAGCTTTCACCTGACCCCCAATCCCACAGCCAACAAACAGTCGGTGGATTACACCTCAACTCCAAGTGAAATGAAGCGGCTACGAATCTGGCAACGGGACTAGCGCGCAAGAAGAAGTTTACTCGCAGACGAAGACGGACGTGTGATGTTTTCACGAAGTGAAAACAGAAGTGAAACAAAACAATATAACTGTTTTTAATATTGATGAAAGATGTCATTTACAAGACGTGACTTTTACTAACATATTTAATATGTAAATACTGCATATATAATTTCTTTAAAGTAAATTTTCATTAACGTTTCATAACATTTCATAGCGTTTTCATTAAAGTAAAAGTTAATAATTAAGAGTACGTTTAATTTACAATAGGGATGTGTGTTTTCATTTCTTAAATATATCAGGTAAAACGTGTTCTTAACGCTACCAAAGATTCAAGATGATTCCAAAAGAACTTTTCTAGGCATTTATCAAAATGTCTAAATTCGAAATTGTCTAAATACCTATTGGTAGATAGTGTAATTTTGACCCGTTATGTTTCAGGAAGCCAAACTTTGTTTGTTTTGTTTCCGATTAAATTAACCCAGTTTCTAATGCAATTGGTTGAGGTCTATAGTATAGTGACGGCTTTTAAAACGTGAAGAACACAGAGAGAAATTTTTAACACAAAAAAGTAACTAAATATAAAGCCTTAAAATATATAAATATTCTTTATCAATTATTTTTTTATAATAATTAAAACTTTGCAATAACGTATCTAAATATAATTTTCCGACTATGTATTTTATTTGTTAAAAATTATTTTAGAGTAACAGTATACAAAACAATATCATCTTTATATATATATACTAGCTGACCCGACAAACGTTGTTTTGTCATATAAATTATTTCTAGAGAATATTTCGCTAGAAAAAAATAACTAACTTATTGTAGGTGTGTAAGGATGTGGTATATAAGTGGAAGATGTATGGAGCGCTATGAACGGTGAAAGAATATAAAAATAACAAAACACCAATCATTTATTTTTTTAATTTATTAAAATTGATTGTTTAAAATTATATACATATCGCTACTTATAACAATATTACTAAAAAACAATATCAATCCCTTAATGCAACAGAGTGTACAATATTTTTTGTTATCCCATCTTTCACCAATACAAACAAACTGGATGGTTTGCCCACTCGAGAGCCACGTATAATTGTCCGTGTGAAAAACATGATGTGCTCAAATCTAAGCCACAGACAGACATCGTTTGGCCCTGAGATTTATTGATAGTCATTGCAAATGCCAATCTAATTGGAAATTGAGGGCGTGTAAACTGAATTGGCACATCTGTGGGTATAATAGGGATTCGCAGTAGTAATATATTTTCACCTCGGAATTTGTCATTTAAAATGATGGCTACGATAACACTTTTCATTAATTTTTTATGACTAATCGCGTGCCGTTGCACAACCGTGGTGGGTTCAAATTACGAAGCAAAATAACCGGAGATACAACCTTCAGTTGTAAAATATGCGGTGGCATGCCTGGTAGATCCAATGAGTTTAAAAACTTTGTTGGATAATTTACAGCTTCGGTGGCATCGCAAACTGTATCATTATATTTGTATGACACCAAGTCTCCTTGTAACAAATGTTGTATGTTGAGATTCAATTCGTTGACGTCCACATTTTTTGCTGCTAAAATTGCTCTTTCTGCCAGCCACTCATGATTTGTGTATCGTCTGTGTACATCGGGGAATATCTGGTCAATAAGAGCATCTTGAGAATCAATGATTGTGCAGAAATCGGTCGGAAATTTTATGCATCCAGTTTCATCTGTAGTAACTTTTCCATCGCCGATATCTAACAATTGTTTTGAGAATGTTTCAGCGGATGGATCTTGAAGCTTTTGAACGCACAAATTTACTTTCAGTTGTACTTTTTCAACATTACACCACAATGACGATGATTTTAAGCACGCGTTGATCTCATAAGCGTATGTTGAACGCAGAATAACGGGAAGTGCTTGTCTGAAATCACCTGAAAAGAGTAACAGAGTGCCGCCAAATAGTTTGTCGTTGTTTTTTATATCTTTCAGTGTCCTGTTCGACGCCCCAATCGAATGTTTGTGTGCCATAGTGCATTCATCCCAGATAAGAATTTTACACTATTTCAGCACTGTGGCCATGGACGATTGCTTTTTATGTTGCACACTGCGTCTGGTTTATTTTGAATATTTAGTGGCAGTTTAAATAATGAATGAGCTGCTCTGCCTCCATCCAATAAAGTTGCCGCAATGCCAGATGATGCAACAACCAATGCGATGCCATTATTTGATCGTATTTCGGCGAGAATTAGCGAAATAAGGAATGTTTTGCCAGTTCCACCTGGTGCACCCCCCCCCCCCAAAAAAAAAAAAAAAAAAAAAAAAAAAAATCCACCTTGTCCTGCAAAAACTGCGAGCATGATGCGGTCGTAAATGGTTCTTTGTTCTTCATTCATTAGTGGGACATTGCGAACAACAATCGCTGTCATTTCTACAGTATTGTATTGTAGTTTACGATTCAATTCAGTGCTTATTAAATCAGATGCATTTCGATTTGTTGAATGCATACCGAAATGACTGAGCAGTAAGTTGGCAATGATAATGCAAAGATCTTCAATAGCAATCAATGCTTCATTATACATAGCGTCACTGAATACTATCGTTAGATCGTTGCACCGTGAACGATGTTGATGCAATATATCATCAGTCATTGAATCTTTGTGATTATCCCATAATGTCTCTGCTCTGGCCGGGAAACATGTAGTCAACACTACAGAGAATAGTAGACGAATTTGTTTTGCTGTACATGTTCAGTCCTACTTCAGCAAGCATACACTCCCACTGGTTGTCGTCTTCCAGCAAGCCGAGTGCATTGCATGCATCTTTATACGTTGGATACTGTTGTCCATTCACTTTACGTAAATCTTGAAATGACAAAGGTCCGATGACACTAACCAATAACAGTCGAAGATAAAAGCACTCAGTCTGCCTTGGATTGACTGTAAATACTCGTCCCAAGGTGTTTGATTTGAATAAACCGGGACATGCATCAATCGGCATGCCTTGCTTGTAGGGCATCCATTTTTTTGTTGGAGCCCATGTGAAATAGCGTGGTACTTCTGAATAGAGTAATGTCCGTGCAAAAGCACCAAAAGCATCCGCATGTTTACACAATTCAAAAAATTCGGTGAGTGTAGTTTTTGGTGGATTTATAGCACGATCAATCGCTGTCTCGCTCGTGAAATATACGCGCTGGCCATTTTCAAGATGGACGGCTAAATGAAGAACTGCTGGATCCCGTTCATGAATTGGGAAACCAAAGATACGCCAAACAGCTTCATTGGAGCTGACGTACCGGCCAATTTGGTAAAGTGTTATTTCATCGTTGTTATTCCCCGGAGGAGCATTCACATTGGTATTTTCAACTCGAAATACAGCCATATCACTGCCTTTATTCACATACTTGCAAATGTATTTGATGCTCTTCACTGAACTGCAGAACTGAACATTAATATGAGCACCAAAAATAAATTAAAAAAACTGGCGTACAGACAATAGCAAGAAATTCAAACTTCTTCACACACCATAAATTTTAAATCAGCACAACCGGTTTCGAAAGGACGTAGCCATTCTTCATCAGGTGCAAACAGGTGCAACTGCCTTGGAGGCAAAAGCAAGACTGAAAGCAGGACAAAATCCAGAGGGGGAGGAGCAACACAAACAACCAATAGGAAGCAACATGCAGGACAGGACCAATCAGAGAAGAACACACGTACACACACACCACAAAATGGGGAGGGAGGAAAGGAGTAAACAATTATTATTATTATTATTTTCAATAATATTAAACTAATAAGTAAATTTAATAAAATTTATCCATTAATTATTATTATTTTCATTTAAATTAGAATTATTTTATTATAACTAATATGATGTTATAAACAATTAAAATAGGAAATTATTTAATTGAATTAAACAAAGTGATAAAATTGTCAATGAAAAATCTGATTCCACTTTGCTGTCTACAGCCTGGAAAAATTTGTTTAATTCAATTAAATAATTTCCTACATTATGTTTATAACATCATATTAGTTATAATAAAATAATTCTAATTAAAATAAAAAATAATAATAATTAATGGATAAATTTTATTAAATTTACTTATTAGTTTAATATTATTGAAAAAAAATAATAATAATTGTTCACTCCTTTCCTCACTCCTCATTTTGTGGTGTGTGTGTACGTGTGTTCCTCTCTGATTGGTCCTGTCCTGCATGTTGCTTCCTGTTGGTTGTTTGTGTTGCTCCTCCCCCTCTGGATTTTGTCCTGCTTTCAATCTTGCTTTTGCCTCCAAGGCAGTTGCACGTGCTTGCACCTGATGAAGAAAGGCTACGTCCTTTCGAAACCGGCTGTGCTGATTTAAAATTTATGGTGTGTGAAGAAGTTTGAATTTCTTGCTATTAATAGGAGCATTGAATGCTTTGCTCAGCAGAGGCGAATATGGGACCACCCAACGGTTATCAATGTCAATATCTATGTTGTTGACATAGATGACCGCCATAGATGATAAGATTGTCCGCCATTATCGGGATTTCTTCGACGATATATTGGATATCCGTCAATATGTGTGATCGTGAAATTTTTCGGAAAACTTTTAGTACATTTTCCATCTGCACAAATAATAATGGCCTAAAAATTAATTTTTCATTTTAACATAAAATAACTCCGTCGGATATTGACGAATTTTTTAAAAGAATATACCATTTTAACTAATTTTAACATTTTTAACAATATTAACGTTGAAAAAATATTTTTAACACTTACGGTTAAAAATTCATTTTTCATTTCAACATTAAATAAATTCTGACATCGTGTTTACGATTCTAAAATATTAACTTTGAAAAAATATTTTAAACACTTCGTAAGATACGGTTAAAAATTCATTTTTCATTTCAACATTAAATAAATTCTGATATCGTGTTTACGACAACTCACGCCATCTATGTGGAAAAGTTGTTGAAAGAGTTGGTTAAAAATTAATTAAGAAAGAACTAATTAAGTTACAACTTTCATTTGTAAATCTAAACCATTCTCGAATCCACCTGAAGACACGCAAAAAATTTCATTAAACTCTGTCCAGCCGTTTAGGAGGAGTTCAGTGACATACACACGCACAAAAGAAATATATATATAAAGATATATATTTACTCACCATAATTCATTTCCTGAAATTTCTTACTACAAAAATACATTAGAGAAATAATATTCTTAATCGGATTACGCTCTTAATGGATTTACTATATCAGTCACGTCTGATCGGAACTCTGGTAAGCTTATTTTCACTTACATTACGTGTGTTCTTTTACACTTATTTAAGTATACTAGAGATGACCAAGTTATTCTTATAACACCTACTCATCACCGAATTTAATTTTGATTTATTCTTTAAATAGGTTTCGACATAATCACGTTACATATGTTGAAAGGCGGAAGAGTATTAAGAAAATTAAATTTAATAAAGAAATGCTTCATTATAAATTAAGCTGCTTCGTTTAAATAAATAAAATACGTAAAAAGTATTTATAAGAATATATCTGTAATAAATTTTGATCTAAGCATTTTTGTTTGTTTAAATAAACATGAATGTAAATGTAATTAAGAAATATGATCTTTTCGAAAACTTACCTCATTTTAAAAATATATCTTCATTTATGTATATGCACACTGTAAAAAAAAAAAAAAAAAAAAAAAGTGAAGGAAAATACAGCAAAGATGCCTCAAATACTTTTTTTAGCCCTCAGTTTCACAAATTACAGGCGTTTGGATATTGTATGATAATTTGGGGCGCCAACTCTTGAGCAGTTGTTTTACTAAATTATAATTTATGTCTTAATCTTTTTATGTAAGTCTGTATTAAAAAAAAAAAAAAGAAAAAAAAAAAAAAAAAATCTGGTGCGAAACAACCACACGACTTCCATTATTCGCTATTACACGCATCTTATACATTTTTTTTTTTTTAAATAAGTCATCAGAAGAGATAAAATTGACCTTAGAAACGTAGACACCTAAACATGTTCCGTTAAGAACAGCTGATATTCGTGTAAAGACATGTAAAACCGATTAACATAGCGAGTTAAAAATAAGAAAAAACAAATGGTAGAGTTATTTTTTGAAGCACCAATTTCCGATATCTAAAACTCCATGAGAAAATATATATGTGGATTTATGTAAGAATTTTCAATAAAATCGTTAGAGCCGTTTTTGAGATACCGACATTTACCAAAACTTAGCATATTCAGTTATTAACCGGAAAACAATAATTGCATACGTGGAAATCAGAGGTAAATTGGATATCGAATTTTTAGACCGAATATAATACTTCCATTACCTCGATTAATGGAAGTAAAAATACTTGAAGATTTTTAACAAACAATAAATGAAAATGTCAAAGTCAAAAGTTAATTTGTAAATTTATAAATGTTTTCTGTACCACTGGCATCAAACTTTCGAAGCATTGATATTTTAATACTTTTATTCAATCCACTACTATAAATTTTGTATCGAACCCCCTTTTTTTTTTTTTTTTTTGTAAAATAAGTAAAGCATCGTCTTAAAAAAAAGGAAATTTCTGGCATTATCAAAGCTAAAATATTTTGAATATATCCTTCTTCTCATTTCATGAAATTTTTCTTATGTATTCACAAAATTTATTAAAACCTACGATAAATTTTCGTTGTTTTAAGTACACATTTACGTTTTACAGATAAATGAATTTCTATGAAATTTTACCCCTAATATTGTTTAAATAATATATTTTTAATACAATCTTTATTAAAATCACACAATCAACTGTGGAAGAAAATCATATTTATTGAAATTTTTATTTTTCCGACTGAGTGAAAATAATGCTGTAACAAGTTTACTAAATAAGAGGAGGCAAATAATAATTAATATCATTTATTTAATTCGAAAACAAAGATTTAGAAAAAGTTTTAAAAGATGAACAGGAAATAAAGACTTTCAAATATGGGCCTTTGCCAGAAAAGTCAAAAAATGTAATTTAAAATGTTTTAAAACATAATAAAAAAGTACAAAATTGTAGAGAATTCAATTATTACATAATTTTTTTTTTTTTTTTTTTTTACAGGAATCGCTTATGTAACTGACGGTTTTAAACAGGTGCAATCTAAGTGTTCTCACATTTGTCACATAACACTTTATACCACTCTTCTCTGCGAGTGTGCTGAGAGAACATTCCATCACAAAAGATTGGAGTTATATCTCTTGAATTCAGCTTATCCCCGTCGCTGATAACCAAATTGATATCATCATCGCTGTCGATAAGGGGAGGGTCATAGTAGTCCGATGATGAATCATATCATTCAGTGGGTCGAATTTTATTTATTTGAAGGCTTTAGGTCATCGCACCCTTGGCAAGTCTTTTACCTTACCGACCCGGGCTGGTATCTTACCGCGGGAAAACTCAAGGATGTCTTCTTGTGAGCACTTTTATCAATCGACTTAGTCAAATGATCCTTACATGGTCATCAAATGATGAGGATGGATCTTGTTGCTTAGTGTTCATGAGTAGTGATTATTTTCTCAGTGTTGAAGATTGGAAATATATTGAACGGAAAAACTGCATTTGAAGTTCATGGGGCTCATATTTACACTAGGAAAGTGTGCCCATATTTATACCTTCTCCACCTAAAAAAGATGTCATTCATCATATATAACTTAAAAGTGTGTGTGACTAAATGGGTGGTTCTGAAAGTAGATTAGGATCTCTGCTCTCCAGTTATCACTCTGCAATTATTTTAAACTAATCTTAAAAACATGAAAAGTAAGCGATTTCAGATACCTTTATAAATTTTGCAGCCCAGGACAAACACCAATTCGCACGATAACTCACACTGCACCCACAATACTTGAAAGAAAGTTTCCGACTGCTCTTTCTATCTTACATCCATAAGTCGCACCATCTACAGTCCTTATCACTAGCCTTCAACACCTCCCATACCCAATTGTAAACGTGCCCATATTTACACCTTTTCCTCGACTATTATCAATAATTCATATTAATTTTAAAATTGCACGTTAAAAATAACTCTTAATATGTACATTTATACGAAATTTTGTCCTATACTTCTATGTTAAAAATTTAGAAAAAATAAAATCACAGTCCCGTCTTTTGAGCGATTGATCCCCAAATTTATTCAGCATTAGTTTATGTCAGGATCCATCTAAATACCAAATTAAGTTAAATTTTTCGTTCTTTGGTTCGTGAGAAACAGCGTCCACAAAATTTGTGATTCACACACACAGACAGACGTACACACAGATAGACAGACAGATTGACATTTTCTAAAAATAGTTAAATCGTGTTCAGGACATCCTAAAACTTGTAAATCCACCGAAAACTGGAGTTCGAAAGTTTTCACGAATCCGATACTTTCTCTCTCTCTCTCTCTCTCTATATATATATATATATATATAGAAGAAAGTAATAAATGGGTTGAGTTTATTACAGTAGTTCGGAACATATCTTTTTTTTTTTTTTTTTTTTTTTTTTTTTTCTATAAGCAAAGTTGTTAGTCTTCAATTCTTCGATGAATTTTACTTAACGACAGAGTAGGTCGAGTGACACATTTAAAATTTAAATATGCAATCATATAAGTGGCGTATGAAAGAGTGATTTGCAATCGGTAAAAAGTTTAATTAAATCAGATAAATAAAAATAAGTTCCAAAAATCTCTCTTAGATGACACTATTTGTTTATTTATAAGACTTTTTTTCTTGTTTTATTTATTTGACGTTTTTTCTTCTAATTTCTTTGTGGCTTGCTTAATCGCATACTTAACCTCTCTCGATCTATTAATTTAAGGGAGATTATGTGAAAGTATATTCTGTACGTGTAACTGTAATCGAAAACATTTTTTTAAAGACTCGAACAACACATGTAATCCAGATATAACCATATACTATCCTAGTGAACACACGGATTGAACTGGGTTATGGTTTGGAAGTGGTGCAAGCTATAAGGGACGCAAATATTGTAATACTATTTCGTAAAATTATTGCTGTTCAGTTGCTCGCCTTGCGTTTTTTTTTTTTCCTTGCTGTGTATATGATATCAATGAGAAAAAATCAGAACTAACTTTTTTACGTACTTAAATAAAATTCTTCATCTATAAACGTTGTAGTTCAAACCCTACACTTTTACACCAATTACTTAAATTTGTATTAAATGATTTGTATTAGAAAACGCGTTAAGAGTATTCTGTCCATTGTCTACTTTTAGTGCATAATTTATCCGGTGTCAATCGATTTTTTGAATACTTATTTATATTTTTTAACTTTTTTCTGTTTTGTTCCATGAGTATCAGCGGTATGTTTAACGTTTTTCTTTTAATTGCAAAGCATAAATCATTATTTTGGATGATATTTTGTATTGAATAAGAATTATAACCACAATAAATGTTCTCTTAACTCTACAAATAAATATTTCACTAATGGATTTGGAATTGTTAAAGAAGTTTCAATAAAACTTATATAATTCCGCCTAATGTAAATGATATTTTAAATCGAAATAAATGATGGCAAAATAACGAATTTAATTGTTGTATACTTGTGTAAAAATGTTAAAATTTAGTTTATGGAGCAATTTTAAACAATGCAGCAACGGATTAAAGAAGTTAATTCATTTTGAAATTGAATTGTATAAGTGTTTTAACCATTGCGTAACCATAAAATTATTTTTAAAATCTAATATAAAACAATTTTATTATTTATGATCGTAAACGAAAAGACAGGGTAACGATTATCCAGAGTTGTTTGAAAATTTATATCGGTGTACTTATAATTTAAAAAGAAATTACTGAAATATTTAAATAAATAAAAAAATTTCAAAATATTTATTGTAATCACTAAAAAACTTTATACTTGAAGGTTTTTATGTTGCATTGTAGAGGAAAAAGTCAGTAATGTAAACAAGCACATGTGTCATAAAAATAAAAATTGAACAATTATTCAACAAATTAAGCAAAATACTAAATCGTTAAATGGTATCATTTTAAATAAATTTTATTCTATCTTTGGTATACTTTGCATAACCTTGGTGATATAAAACTTTTAAAGAATTATTGCAAAAAATGTAAGATGGAATAACAATGTTTAATGTTTGTTGCAATTTTTTTCAAAGCTACTTTTAGGAGATATAGTATAATTATCCTTAAATAATTAATTACTTTCACCTCGATTGTAGGATACAAATATCTCCTTATATTATATATAATTAAAATATGAACATATATATATATATATATATATATTTAAACTTTGCATACTTTGTTAAAAGTTCGTTATATGATTTTTCATAAATTGGTTGTTTTAACATCAAATATATGCATGATGTTTCTATATGAAAATGTGTGTGCAGTTTCATATTTTAAGAACAATTATTGAATGAAATTTTGAAAAATCTCTTGACACAAACTATATCAAATTCAAAATTTGTGATATTTTCCTTTAAATATAATAAAATTCTATATTTTTATATAGTATAGAATTCTTTTTCAAATATGTTGTTTTTCTCTTAATGATGACACCGATCACATTTTAAATATTGGTATATTTTCTTAAATTCCTATTTTGACTTATATCATGTAGCATATGTATAGAAAGATTATTATATCCATAAAAGAAAATGGAAGACGACAATTTTCCTTTTTTTTGAATTTTATCATAATAGACATAAAATAAATAAACAAATAAACAAATCACACTATTGTTCCCCCTCCTACTATAAATTTGGGGAACTTAGGCAATCGTGATAATTTTCAACTTTTTTTTTTTTTTTACATATTTTGAGGTTTGCGAAATCTGAATATTACAAAATTAATGTGGTGTCCTTCAGTAGTTTAGACAGTTTGCTAATATGTTAGTTTGTTTGCTAATACTTTAGTCTATTTACAGATTATTTAAAGAAAAGGTAATCGTAAAGAGGTCGGAAAAGTTTTAAAATATTACTCATTTTACAGGCGAGAACACAGTTTATTTGGAATATTTTAATTTTAAATCTTCGTAAGTTCTTCAAAATTCACGATTTTCTTAACATGGGAAAATTTTCACTCAAATGTGCATTAAAAGAAATATTTATTTGTTTAACCCCAGTTAAAAAAAAAAAAAAAAAAAAAAAAAAAAAAAAAAGACCATAAATGATGTACCGCTGTAATATTACGTTGTAACAAACATACAACATTGAATTAAAGTAAGAAAACAATAGCATTTTTATATCGATAGCTATTTGTATGAATGTATAAATAAACTCTCTCAACCAATAAAACTACAATTATATTTACAGTTTCAAATAGGAACTTATTCTGATATAACGTCACTGAAAAGCTAACACATTATATTTGGAGTCCGTAAAAATAGAGTTTAATGGAAAATTTTAACAAATTACGTAAATTAACGGGTTTTGTCCGTAAAAAATGCCATTATTTTAAAATTATACTTTTACACGGCATAAATGTACAGGCTTTGACCGTTTAACTAGCAAAGTGTAGTTCCCGTAAAATTATACGGTCAAATATAGTGATTTTACGCTACAAAATAAATAAATAAGTAATATATATATATATATATATATACATATATATATAGTGTGGCAGAATAGGCAAAATTTTCCAAAATATCCCATTTTTAGATACATTTCAACGTAAAGATAGATATCATATTACATTTTAAATATCATTTATGACACTGTAATGAACACCATTGACTATGAATATTCTAATTTGAAACTTTGTAATTTATTTTAAATTTACTATACTGTGTTGCACTGTCACAGCTGTCTGTATTTTCTAGAGCCACAATTATTTATAGCTATTTAACCTTCATTTTTTCGGTGAAACATATGACAGAATATAGCTAGTAAAAAATATTAATTTTTAAAAATACAGTATGTATCAACCATACCTTTAGTTAATTGTTCATATGTATTCGCTTGTAGAATTTACAATATCATTTGACGAAAACAAAATTTAAATGATCTTAAGATAAAGTAACATTTAACCGAAACGAATAAAGGTTGCTTATTCTTAATAATAATAATAATAATAATAATAATAATAATAATAATAATAATAATAATGTGTTAGCTATGTGTTAGCTGGTAATGATTTTGTGTCAGCTGGTCGGGTAAATTCACATATTTGATCACGCTTTCCTATAAGATGCATGATTCTGAATTATGTTCTCCACTTAAACTCAAAGTTTGTGAATAGATTTATAAATTACCCAGTCAATATTTGGTTATTATGTTATTCTTTCTACACGAGCAAAAGGTTGGGTTTGTGAAAATTTTCAGCTGTTCAACGAAAATTTTTGTTTTACAATAAATTTGCAGGTTTTGAGATCTCCTAAACACAATTTGCAAATTTATAGAAAACATTTGTCGGTCTCTTTGTATTATCGAACTCTGTATTTCCTAAATCAATAAAAGAAACTAAACCAAAACTGGCATTTATTTGGAACTCGACTTAAATTGTTACTGATTACATTTGGTGTCGAATCGCTCAACAAATAGTGCTGGGATACATTTTTTAACAAAATGACTCCATAATTAACGTATTTCTTAGTATACCTTTTAAATATACAAAAAATTCACAAACGTTAAGTTGTTATTTAAAGAAAAAATATCTCTATTTTTTCAATTTTTAATGCTTCACTTTGGAATTAAAATGTGCTAATGCACTTAATGTACTTTTTCGCGCATTATAACTTTCGCACTTAATATTTTCGCACATTAAATACTAAAAAAAAAAAAAAAAAAAAAAATGATAATAATAATAATAATAATAATTTTTGGTTAGGAAGTACAAATTTAACGCTAAATATTTATATAAGGCAATGAGTACTTTTATTAAATTTTTTCAAAGAATAACATGAGATTCGGCTGTCGGAAAAAGGGAAATTCTAAGAAGTTGAGAAGAGCTTTAAATTTAGACCTTATATCTGTAATGCCAGATATAAGAATATTTATGTTTTATTCCAGACAAGCAGGCTTTGCTCGCTTCACTGGTCACTATATTTAAATGAATTAAAAAAAATAATCAATTTTTTTATACCGTTCTACAAATTGAAATTAAAAATGAAATTGCTTAAAAAGTCACTTCAGGCCCTCGCTGCCTTCGGCGGAGACGTGTTCACCGCAACGTCTTGGTACTGGAAAATTTAATTTAATTTATAATGATGTCAATAATATTGGAAAAACTGCATTAGTCATTTTCTTTTTGGTAATAAACAAAGCAGAAAATACATAATATTTTACATGGAGATATTTTGTATAATTAGACTAATTTAAAAAATAGTTTTTCCTTTTTTCCCACTCGCATTACAGAAATATTTAAAATAAAATTGAGAAATATTGTGTAAAAACACTGCAACAGCTTGGACCTCTTGACGGAATTTGAAATTTGGCACCGAAGTAGCTTGGACGTTTCTCGCAAAAATGTTTACTTACGCATTTGCGATAACCATAACAACTCATCGCCGAAATGACGACAAAAATTCTAAACAATTATAAGATAAAAAACCTTTTTATCCACCACGTTTTTAAATGATCGCCAAATTATCTGGCGAACATATATCCTTTCAAAAATCATGGTTATTTTAACAACTTATATTAAGAGAGCAATGAATAATATGAAACATTATTTCGGACGATACATATTACAAATATATACATCTGGCATGTATATTTTCGTATTATGTTTTGGATCGCCAAATACAAAAAACACCAAGCACGACAGAGTTTTGAAATTTAAAATTAAAATTGTGTCATTTTGACAGCAAAATAACTTAATCTAACACATAACTAATTATAACTAATTTGTAGTCATAACAAAATATAGGGATTAAAATCGGGAAATAATTTTCCTCAATTTTTAATACTTTTTTACAAAAAATCCAATGGACAACTGCATAAGAAAACTTTTACTTGGCTCCAACGACGGTCAGTGACGTCACACTTCTCTTGCATACATAACTACATTAGCACTTTATCAATGAGTAGAAAATTTTTAAAGTGATAATAACGTCAATTTTTGTGAGATGCATAATTTAATTTTTTACAATTTTTTAATGTTGGCGATTAATTAAATGTATTTATTTTTATTTATTTATTTATTTAATTTTTATTATTATTATAATTATTAGTGCTAGAGGCCTATTTCAGTTGGTACAGTTGTCGAATTTTTATACGTCACTCTTAATTAGTGCTAGAGGCCTATTTCAGTCGGTTTATTGAATGGGGATTTATTGAATGAAGTCCCACCCAGGCCCAACTTTGATATGAGTCCCCCCCAAGGTACCCCTATTTCAGTCGGTGCAGCGTTGTCGAATTTTTATAATACACCTCTTAATAGTGCTAAGGGCCTATTTCAGTCGGTTTATTGAATGGGGATTTATTGAATGAAGTCCCCCCAAGGCACAACTTTGACATGAGTCCACCCCCAGGCCCAACTTTGACATGAGTCCCCCTCAAGGTACCCCTATTTCAGTCGGTACAGCGTTGTCGTATTTTTATAATACACCTCTTAATAGTGCTAAGGGCCTATTTCAGTCGGTTTATTGAATGGGGATTTATTGAATGAAGTCCCCCCAAGGCACAACTTTGACATGAGTCCCCCCCAGGCCCAACTTTGACATGAGTCCCCCCCAAGGTGCCCCTATTTCAGTCGGTACAGCGTTGTCGAATTTTTATAATACACCTCTTAATAGTGCTAAGGTCCTATTTCAGTCGGTTTATTGAATGGGGATTTATTGAATGAAGTCCCCCCAAGGCACAACTTTGACATGAGTCCACCCCCAGGCCCAACTTTGACATGAGTCCCCCCCAAGGTACCCCTATTTCAGTCGGTACAGCGTTGTCGAATTTTTATAATACACCTCTTAATAGTGCTAAGGGCCTATTTCAGTCGGTTTATTGAATGGGGATTTATTGAATGAAGTCCCCCCAAGGCACAACTTTGACATGAGTCCCCCCCAGGCCCAACTTTGACACGAGTCCCCCCCAAGGTGCCCCTATTTCAGTCGGTACAGCGTTGTCGAATTTTTATAATACACCTCTTAATAGTGCTAAGGTCCTATTTCAGTCGGTTTATTGAATGGGGATTTATTGAATGAAGTCCCCCCAAGGCCCAACTTTGACATGAGTCCCCCCCAAGGTACCCCTATTTCAGTCGGTACAGCGTTGTCGAATTTTTATAATACACCTCTTAGTAGTGCTAAGGGCCTATTTCAGTCGGTTTATTGAATGGGGATTTATTGAATGAAGTCCCCCCAAGGCACAACTTTGGCATGAGTCCCCCCCAGGCCCAACTTTGAAATAAGTCCCCCCATAGGTACACCTATTTCAGTCGGTACAGCGTTGTCGAATTTTTATAATACACCTCTTAATAGTGCTAAGGGCCTATTTCAGTCGGTGCAGCGTTGTCGAATTTTTATAATACACCTCTTAATAGTGCTAAGGGCCTATTTCAGTCGGTTTATTGAATGGGGATTTATTGAATGAAGTCCCCCCAAGGCCCAACTTTGACATGAGTCCCCCCCCCCAGGCCCAACTTTGACATGAGTCCCCCCAAGGTACCCCTATTTCAGTCGGTACAGTGTTGTCGAATTTTTATAATACACTCTTAATAGTGCTAAGGGCCTATTTCAGTCGGTTTATTGAATGGGGATTTATTGAATGAAGTCCCCCCAAGGCACAACCTTGACATGAGTCCCCCCCCCAGGCCCAACTTTGACATGAGTCTCCCCCAAGGTACAACTTTGACATGAGTCCCCCCAAGGCCCAACTTTGACATAAGTCCCCCCCCCCAGGCCCAACTTTAACATGAGTCCCCCCCCAGGCCCAACTTTGACATGAATCTCCCCCAATGTACCCCTATTTCAGTCGGTACAGCGTTGTCGAATTTTTATAATACACTCTTAATAGTGCTAAGGGCCTATTTCAGTCGGTTTATTGAATGGGGATTTATTGAATGAAGTCCCCCCAAGGCACAACTTTGACATGAGTCCCCCCCCCAGGCCCAACTTTGACATGAGTCCACCCCAAGGTACAACTTTGACATGAGTCCCCCCAAGGCCCAACATTCACATAAGTCCCCCCCCAGGCCCAGCTTTGACATGAGTCCCCCACAGGCCCAACTTTGACATGAGTCCCCCCCAAGGTACAACTTTGACATGAGTCCCTCCCAAGGCACACCTTTGACATGAGTCCCCCCCCCAGGCACACCTTCCCCTCATTGGGAAAAAGAGAAAAAACGTTGTCTTGCGGCTATAAGACAGTTTGGACTTCCAACGTTATTTGTTACAATATCTGCAGCTGAAACACATTGGTTTGATTTAATGAAAACTTTATCATGGAATTTAGATCGTCACGAATTAACTAAAGAAGAATTTGTCGATATTAACAAGTTTAGCAGTAGGCCTCTGGCACTAAATTAAAATCTGTCAATGTCAGATTTTCGTGTTTTAAATAATGAAATAATGTCGTTTCTGTATAATTTTTTTATTTATTTCTTTTTTTGGGGGGGAGTGGGGCAAGAATTAAATCTTATATATATTATAAATGTGAATGTCCGTTTATTTGACTGAGTTTCACGCTAAAACTGCTCGATGGATTTCGATAAAATTTGTTATGGAGATAGCTTATACCCTAACTTAGAAAGTTGGCTGCCTTTTATTCCGAAAAAAAAAATTTTTTGCGATTTTTATGCATAAAATAGCAATTTTGTAAGCTAATAATAGCAAAAAATTAGCCATTTAAATTTATCCATAATTTAATTGTTGCCAAAAAAAAAAAAAAAAAAAAAACGAATTTATTTATTTTTTTCAACAGGAAAATAAATACATTTATCTAAACGTGAACGATAAAAAATTATAAAAAAAAATTATGCATCTCACAAAAACTGACGTCATTTTTAATTAAAAATTTCTTTTACACATTGATAAAGTGCTAATACGCAAGCGAAGTGATGCCGTCACTGACCGTTCATGGATGCAAGAAAAATATTTCCTATGTTAAACGTCCATTGGATTTTTTTGTAAAATATTATTAAAAATCGAAGAAAATTATTTCCCGATTTTAATCCCCATATTTAGGTATAGGTATGTATTAATTATTATGTCCATGCGTTAGATTAAGTTATTTTTGTTGTAAAATTGACAAAATTTAAATTTTTAATTTCAAAACTCTAGGGAAAAAAAGAAAAAAAAAATGGCAAATTTCCATATTCGATTGAAAACACAAACATTTCATTTCAAAAGATGATATTTACACAATAAATATCCAACTAATATACTAATTAAAAGGAAAATGATAAATATTCTATCATAATTTGAAGTAAAATTTGTTTTCAAATGTCTAAATAAAGTATCTGATATAAGATACTAATATGTTGCAGCGGAATAGATTTGATATCGGTCATCCTTAGCAGAAAAAAAAATATCGACGAATTATTTGGCGAACATAATTTAATTCCTTTCAAAAATCATGGTTATTTTAACAACTTATATTAAGAGAGTAATGAATAATATGAAACAATATTTCGTACAATGCATATTACGAAAATATACATCTGGCATACATATTTTCGTATTACGTTTTTGATCACCAAATACAATAAGCGCCAAGAACGACAGAGTTTTGAAATTTAAAATTAAAATTTTGTCAATTTGATAGCAAAATAACTCAATCTAACACATGCACATGATAACTATAATCTATACTAATATTATAAATGCGAAAGTTTGGATGGATGTTTGTTACTCAATCACACCACAACGGCTAAACGGATCTGGATGAAATTTTGTATAGAGATAGGTAATAGTCTGGAATAAGACATAGGCTACTATTTATACCGGAAAAAATGTAAATTTTTAATTAATCTTCTGTATAATATAAATATTTCTTCTATAATAAAACTTTAAAATAGTTTATTTTAATTTTTAATTGTTGCCAAAGAATATTTCACGCGAATAATAATAATAAAAATAATACATATTAAATTTGCTTAGGCACATGCCAACATAACGTCATTATCAAAATTAAATAATAAGAAAATGAAAGCTAATTCAGATCTGTATTAAAGAGCTTTATTAGTTGATAATCCTGGGTATATTTTTAATTTTAATACTGAAGTAGATAGGACATTTTTCGCCAAGGACTCCATTTTTGTGACAACAACCTTAAGCCAAGTAGTCCATAAAAAATATAAACAAATCTGTACATATAAAAGAGTAAACTCAATGATTCACTGACTCAACACTGCCATGACGATTCTGTGGGAAAGAGGGTCACAAATTTTAGTGACCAGGTTGGATTTCGGAGCCTGACCCCCAACTAAGACGGCATTTTGCAAAATACCCCCCCCCCTCTCTCTCCTTGGGGGGCAGAAGGCTTAACTCGGCTCCAAATTACTTAACGGTGAAGAAATTGCAGATGGAAAGACCAGACTTCAGTACAAAAAAATTATTTTCTGCGATTTTGGAATTTTGGATTTTTAAGGGGGGAGAGAAGGGAAAAGATTTTGGAAGAAGGGTACTCAACACACGAGGAAATCGAACTGAACACACACTACAAAGGGATTTTATGAAATTCCACCCTACCGCCCTTTAGAGAATGGGGGGCAAAAACATGTATTCATGCGTAACGCTGCACTAAATTATCTAAGGTTGGACATTTTTTATGTAAGGTATTTTTTATGGACGATTATATTTATCTAACTCAGAGATTTTGCGAAATTCCCTGCTTTAAGAACGGGGGGGAGAGATTAAAAAAAAAAAAAAAAAAAAAAGTTTTAAAGCATCACTCAGCTTTAAATAATTTCATAATCTCAATTTTTTGATGTGTCGGTTATGTATGTGTATGCAACATGCAATATAAAGTAATTTTGGAAATTTACCCCCCCCCCCCACCCTTCCTCTTGGGGCGGGCGGGGCAAAAACCACATTTTGAAGCTTAAATCCGTCCAAATTACCTAAAAAAGGCGAATTTTGGTGTGCGGGTGTTAATTAGGTGTGCGAAATATGCACTTTGATGAGATTTTGTGAAACTTTCAACTGTAACCGCGAGGGAGGGGGAGTAAGAAGCAGGTAAGGGACTGCCGAAGGCATTGGGCAACTTAAAATTAGATTTTGACGGATTCCAATGTTTTTTTTTTTTTTAAGATATTTTATTATTATTAATGATATGCTGCTTTAGGGATACATTTCAATATAATGACCAGCGAAGCGGGCAAAGCCTGCTAGTTATAGATAATATTAATTTTCATATTTTAATAAATTAAAAGAAAAATTTGCAATTTAGTATCTTTAAATCTAATAAGTTGTTGTGCCGTCACAAAAATGAGCAGTTTTAGAGCTCTTTTAAAAAAGTATAACATCTATGAAGTATCTTTAAAAAAAAGTCATCAGTTATTACTAAAACAATGGCCGACTTCCATCACCAAAGTAGTTAAATCTAGACCAATCAAAAATAGGAGTGGTCCACCCGGATGTGTTTCACCGACAAATTCTTTGTTTTATTTACATAGATTATTGTTATTTCCCACTTTTTTTAAACAACGTTTTCTTGAAGTGCAATTTTCCTCCTATTAGAATGTAATTATACATTGGGGACAATTACTTAAAAAACTAGTTGGCATAGGTGGACTCTGCTCCCCACCATATTTATAGTCTCATAAATTTCTAGTGCGAGACATATTATAATCATGTTAAAAGAAATGAATTTGACCAAAGCTTGATACAGTGACAGAATGAAATCCCCGCCTAATAGGCTATCCACCATTCACTTCGACATATTTATATTATTCCAATCTATAATTTTATTTTATGAGGGTCAATTCCGTTGTTTATTTTTCATGCTACTATTTCCAGTGCAATGATCCTCAAAATTCATATTTATATGAAAAAATTACAATTTCGCTATGTTGATAAAATCGTAAATTACGAATAATTTACGAAATTTTCCTATTAGAATATTTGTATTCAATCATGTTCAAAAAATATCATAAATGTAATTTTGAAGTTGTCTTATGTATTTATGATCCTCAAAATGAAAGTTTATGCTCAATTTTGCCTTATTCTGACATGTTAAGTAAATCGTAAATTCCAAATAACTTACGAATTTTTTAAATTGGAAAAATCATAGTCTATGATATTCATGCCAGTAACCTAAATAATATTTCGAAAGTGATTTGACATCTTTACGATGAAAATATCCCTCAAAATTGACGTTTATGTGAAATTTTGCTCTGTTCTGCCATGTTAAGAAATTCGTAAATTTCCAATAACTTACGAAGTTTTTATATTTGAAAATTCATAGTCGTTAATATTCATGCCAGTGTCCTAAATAATATTTCAAAAATAGTCTGACATCTTTACGATGAAAATATCGCTAAAAATTGACGTTTATGTGAAATTTTGCCCCATACTGCCATGTTAAGAAATTCGTAAATTTCCAATAACTTGCGAAATTTTCAAAGTAGCATATTTATAGTTACTGATGTTCATTCTGGCATCAAAACGGATATTTTAAAACTGGCCTGACATTTTTACAGCAAAAAGTTTCCATTTAATGCACGTTTAAGTGAATTTTTGTCCTATTCTCCCATGTTAAGAAAATCGTAAATTTCTAATAACTTACGCAGTTTTTAAAATCGAATGTTACAAATGAATAGGGTTCTTGCCAGTGTCGAAAGTAATATTTTAAAAATGATCTGACCTTTCTGCGGCAATTTGTTCTTGAGATATCGTGTACACAGGCTAACAAACTAACGGACTAACAGACTAACAGACTAACAGACACCCTACAGACAGACACCATACAAATTTTGTCATTGTCGGATTCCTCACACCTGAAAACGTGTAAAAAAGTCAAAAAACCGAGGTCGAAAATTTTCACGATTACCTGAGTTCCCCATACCTATAGTATGATGGGGAACAAAAAAAACAGTGCCGTGAAAAAAGGTGTGTACATACTGCTCATGAAAACTGATCTGACCTCTCTGCGACATATTGTTCATGAGATATCGTGTACACCGTCTAACAAACTAACGGACTAACAGACACCCTACAGACAGGCACCATACAAATTTTGTCATTTTCGGATTCCTCACACCTGAAAACGTGTAAAAAAGTCAAAAAACCGAGGTCGAAAATTTTCACGGTTACCTAAGTTCCCCATACCTATAGTATGATGGGGAACTAAAAAAACAGTGGCGTGAAAAAAGGTGTGTACATACTGCTCATGAATAAACTAGAAATGTCGGAATTTCTGTAATACTTTTGATTATACAAATATATTACTAAAATAGATTCATATTTTGTGAAAGAAAACTTTAGTTATACTGTCTGTACTGTTAACATAAAAAATGTTGTTTCACATCATTAATTTAAACATTTAAAAAAAAAAAAAAAAAAAAAAAAAAAAACTTACCTAAAAAAATTTGCAACAAATAGTATGTATCTGTACAATGAATAATACATATTTCTTTTAAAAGAGTGTATACCAGGTAATTCATAAGTCTCAAAATAATTTAAAAATTCATAAAAAAAAAATTAAAAAATTGGTAGAAATGAATTCTAGGTTGCAAAAAAGTTATTCTTGTGAAGCAGGACATTTTTGGGTAATAAAAAAAAAAAATAAAAATAAAGTTAAAATTTTTCTCAATAGTGGAAACTGTAACAAAGCAAATCGCACCTTTCCTTGAAAAATTGTATTTTTTAGTGGCGGCATGTGCTTATATGTATATCGCTTTTCTTATAAGTGTCCGCCATCACCACAAATTACAACACCAATTACTGAAACATGTAGCATATCCGACTTGATACAGGAGATTCCATGACGAATCGTATCCTTTTAAATGCACCAAAGATTATGGGCTAAATTAAAATTTTATATACGAGTAAGTAGGTGTAAAAGTCAGAAATGAGTTATTAATCACAAAAACCTGTAATTTACAGCACTCTGATTTGCATATTTATTGTTATTACGTATATGCAACGCTTTCTATCGACGATAAAATAAACTGATTGTTTTTTTAATTTGTACTTAACAAAATTTCCCCTTCACGAGAATACCTTCTATCTCACGAGAATATTGCAAATCATTTTTAATTCTTCAAGTCGAATTCCTTCAATTTTTATGAAATTTATAAACATTTACGGACTTATGGTACACCCTGTATACATTTAGAATTTCGAATCACAACTAACATTCTTTTTTTATTTTTTAAACAAAGATTTTTACGTCTCAAAAAAAAAAAAAAAAAAGAAGAAGAAGAAGAATTATACAAATTGAAAAATTTTAAATATTTATACATATTTAAACTGAAAATTCATTCAAATCCATTTTTCCTCCTATTTAAAAAAAACATTTAATTTAAATAAAATATTACCATATTTTATGTGAATCCCTTTTTATGTATAATATATGTGTTTCTTTTTTGTATATTTTTTCTTCCCAATTGTACTATTTCGTAACCTGTCAGGAACACTTGTGGCAAAATTTTAAGTGTAACTAAGCCCATTTCTTTTATACCCTTTCTCAAGAAAATGGATATTACCCCCTTAGGCAATTCATTTCCCTTTTATTTTCATTGCTTTCACAGCGAAATTCAGAGAGTGATTTTTTATTTTTTTTCAGTGAAACTATTTCTAAGTCATAAAATCAGAAATAAGTTCTGTATTCTTAAAGTATAATATGTATATATATATATTGTATATCTATAAAATCAATTTCATAAACTTTACTTAAGGTAAAATGTAACTAGCAAAAATTTTCTTAATGTAAGTATAAGCAAAAAGAAAAAAAAATCTTGCTTTCTTACTCACTTAAATATCAATGGGTTTTATTATTATTATTATTATTATTATGATGATCGATTATAAGTATGCGCATATAAAACGTAGCATCGAATTAGTCAATTGACTTTAGTTATTCTTTTTTATACCTCCCAAAAATACTTCAAAAATAATAATAATAATAATAATAAGAATAAACAAAACATTTCAAATAATGAAATATTTTTTTAAGAATAAAAGTTTTTAGTTTTTAACGAGTATTTTTAACGAGTTTATACAAATAAATAAATATAACTTTGCGCTGTAAATAATATAATTATACTATAAATAAATATAAAACTTTGCGATTGTTGAATAAACTGAGGCAAAATATCGTTAACGATATTTTAATGATTAGTAAAAGCACAGAAACGTTAAAAATAATACGCAAAAATCTTAAATTGCATTTATATTACCATTGCATATATATGTTTTAATCATACTGTCACCGGTACAAATTATCCAAAGTCATCTGCTCTTTTAAATATGTAAAAAAAATGGATTCTCAGGATAGAATAACCAGGAAATAAAATTGTGGGGATTTAGAGGTCCAATCCGTAGCTAGTGAGAAATTAAGGAAAAGCAAAAATTAAGCTGATGTTTGATTTTGACAAAGTGGATTTTGCATAAGATTGTAAACAATCAGATATTGGAACTACATTTGAATCACAGAGCACGATACTTTCTTGATTTCATAAATGTGAAAAATATAGAAATTGAGCTCATGTATCGATTTAGATCTGCAGATTATTTTAACTGAAAGAACTTGAAAGTATGATTACGCTACTAGAATTATTCAGCAATGACCAATATATTTGTTTCTTGTATCTAATCATAAATTATATAATTTTTTAGATGGATATTATGTCAGCGTTTAATTCGGGGGATATATGGCAATGTTTGTCAAGAAACAATAAATACGCCGAGTTATGCATGTCAAAAGTGCATGTGTCGTACATTCTGCCTATTTTCAACACATTTTCAAGGAGGAGAAATTTCCGCTTCTACCACTATTTTCATATAGAAATTTTTATCGTATTTTTATAGTAATTTATTTTTATTAAATACGGATATTCTTGGGAGAGACTCACAGTACCTAAAACCAAACCACACATATTTTAAGTTTTGGAAACACGCACACTCTCAGAAATAATATACTCAATTTTGATGGTTCAGACATCCTCGGGCTTAATTTCGTTGTTTTTGACAACCATTTCGTCAAGCTATCACGCGATTTTTGAGGAAACGTGAACTCTCAATATTTGACGAAACTGTTTACTCACAATAGCATATGCGCTAGCTTTCATTACCGCCATATTGCTTTTTTTTTTTTTCTGTGTTGTTTCGACTTTAAGTTACAAGGACTTTTATTTGCCGGCCTGGTGGTTCGGTCGGTAGGACAATGCCTTCTGGATTCCCAGGCTTTGGTTTCGAATTCCGGTGTGGGCATGGATGTTTAGGATGTCCTATGTCTACTAAATATTGTGTGCGCTTGTTTCTGTGAATTTCTGTAAAAGTATGGATCAATTGAGTCATAAGTCTTTATAACTGTAGGTCTCAAAACTGTCAAATAAATGTCCAAATGATTTTTATTTGTTTGCTCTGTTTTATTTATATTTTCATTAAATATAATTAGGATTTAATGTCTAAAGCAATGAACTCGCAGGTAATTTTATAATTCTATAATTTATATTTTATTCTGTATCACGAAACTAGGATGAAAAAATGTATCTTTACTTTTGACGAAATTCGTATGTTCAAAAAAGTGACGAAAATAATTTTCTCAATTTGACGAAATATTCGCTCAGAGTATTTCCCTGGAAACGGTTTCTTGAAAATTAAAGAAAATTTCGTGAAATTTGAGTATCCATTTCTGAGAGTGCAGAGGCTGATTGGGAAAAAAAGCAAAACATTTATGTATGTTTTTTTCAGTCAATATTGTTTCTAAAGAGCACTAGGTATTTAATTTGACTTGTTGAAATTATTTTATAACACCTCTAGAGCAAGTTTTCATTTTGTATTAATTTGATTGAATAAATGGGGATTATTCATTTTGTATTATTTATTTATTTTATAAGATAATGTTACAGACAACAAATATTATAATAAAGTGCAGTTAAAAATACTTTAATACCAAATCAAAACATTCATTATCAAAATGAGCACAACAAAATCTGTCTTTGTAAGTATAAAAAGAAAACCAAAGGTTTTATAATTTTCCTATTGATGATAACAATTTCTCCCAAATGTAATTCTGTGCTTTTTCTGGATAATAATAATCACCCCTGTTGATTAATAATAATAATAATAATAATAATAATAATAACCCTAAGGAAATAAAAATTTAATGCGGTATTCTTGAAAAGTTAGTTTCCCCTTATTTTTTTAAACAAAATTATTTTCATTAGAAAACTAATAAAAAAATTACAAAATTTAAAGATCTGATCATAATCAGCCCATCTGACCCTAAGAATTACGAATTATAAATTACTTTTTCAATGGAAACATAGATTGGCCCACGAGTCAAAATTAAAGACATTTAAGGTAAACAATTTTAACTTTATTGGGAAATGTTATAATCGCATTAGAAACATGAAAATTATTTTGAGCCATTTGCACTTTTATCTACCGTTGTATCTGAATATTTTTGTATAGCACTGTGATTCAATCTTGTATTTGGCATGCCTATTAGATGCCACAAGAAAAAAAAACCCTAAAATTTTGTGTTACTTTTTATCTGAATGTTGATAATTTTCTCAAAATTTTACGATGTATAACGATTGCTTTGCAAAAATGCATAAATTTATCTCACAAGACATTCTTTCATCTCTTGGCAACCATAATCTGACAATAGTAATGAAACATATGATAAATAAATGAATGAATGATAAATGTATTATACATAATACATTATAGATGATGGATTAATATGAGAAAAATGAGAGACGCATGTGGGTAAATAAAAAAAGTAGATAAATAATTGTAGTAATAATGAATATGGAAAATGCATATTAATCATAAGGCAATAAGATGAGGATTGCGTTTCTGCAAAAAATCATTTTTGTGTTAAAACTAAAAAAACACTTCTAAAAATATCTCTATTACAATGCCTCAGAAGAAATTATTAAATCGCGATTTCCAAAGAAATTCATACACTTCTCATTATGAAATGAAACTTTTCATGTAACATAATTTAAACACATTCCTTTAAATGTGAATTAGAATTTAATATCCTTTAATAAAGTTTAGTTAACCTGCTTTGTATCCCTTTCTCAGCGAAAAAGAACTTTCAATTATAAAAACATTAAGAAGATAACCTATTTTATTAAATTTGTGTAATAATTGTAATTAGATATGGAGAGTGACAAGTATATTTTAAGGACGTTAATGAAACGTATCTTTTATGGACTATAAGTTAAATTATACAACCTTCATCTTATTTTTATTAAAAAAAAATATTTTTAAAGATACTGAGTTAAATATATGCAACTAAACAAACATATAATTCAAAAGTTTTATTTGTTATGGAGATTTAAATTGTTTTAAAATAAGTATGTCAAAACTTCTTTTTGCTTTTTTTAGATGTCTTACATTGCAAAACATCTAAAAAAAGAAAAAAAAAAATCTGACAAATGTTTAGGAAATAATTCAATAAATGACAGTATCGATAATGTTTATTAGCTTCAATGAATGTACACTAAGCGACAAAAAAAAAAAAAAAAGCCGCACTTGGATATTTTTTGGATATTTTCCTTTTCCCCTTCTACAACAGCCAATTTTATCGTTTAAAAAGCAAATTTTCGAACAAATTTTATTATGTTGTCCTCCACATACACTATAGAATTGAGTCCAGTGTTAAAAATAAAATTCAGTTCTCAGAAAAACTGTAAGTTTAGAATTTATTTCAAAAATGGTAAGAACAAGGCAGTGAACGATGCCACAAAAAGTTTTAATTTTTTAACAAAAATCAAAAAATATTTTAATTCGTGAGATGGCAAAATAATGAATTATTGGTGAAACAGTGGTAAAATGGTTTTTAGCAAAATATAAAAATTTTTGGCCGTTTAAACTGAAAATTTGGCTTTAGGCGGCCACGTTGCTCATCCAAGCAAGATAACCGCAAGTTAAAAAGCAAATGTTTAAAAAATCCATTTGCATCATGTTCAAAACTTAAAAAAGATTTTTAAAAAGTGTATAGCAGAATACTTTCTTCAAAAATAGTCCGGAAGGAATTAAACAAGGCAGGTTAAAAACAATAAGATCTGCAAAAAAGTCATTATTAAGGACAAATATTATAAAAAAAAACAAGGCATCAGTTGACCAAACATTTAAAAAAATTAGCAGTTAATTATCAGGCTGAACTGAGTTTCTCTGATGAGTCAAGTTTAATTTATTTAAAACTGATGAAAAAAACTACTAGGACGATAAAAATGGGACTGAATTAATGAAAGCTTCTCTATTAAAACAGCGACACATTCTCCGTACATTATGGTACGGAGGTGCACACTTTTTCAAAGAATCAGACAAATTTTCATGCTCAATGGATCAATTAACTCGAAATAAAAGACAGGGATTATCAAGCTGGCTCCTGACCAACTATTTTGGAGGTATTTCAGATTTTTTTTTTCAAACAGTATTTCAAGATGATAATGAACCTTGCTGTACAGCGTCTGTGGTACGTCAATTTGAATCAAATTGTTAAAATACCTATCCATTCTCATGAGCACCTATAATTCTGTAAGCAATATTTTTTTTTTTTCATTCTAAGTTAAATCCCACAAAGAATATCGTAGAATTTCTTCTTTATTAGACTTGGGAACAGTCCTAATATCAATTCGCTTGAAAATGTTTAGTTATAAAAAGGGGCGGGGAGAGAGAGGAGGATTCGAAATTTGCAGCCTACAACTTTCCAAGAACTAGAAAAAACTATTTACAATATTTAGCACAGGGAAATTTTTGAAATTTATATTAAAAAAAAAAAAAAAGGTATAATACTATGCCACTATGCATTAAAGCAGTAATTCCACATAAAGGTGGAATTAACCCAATGCAGAATACATATTTTATTTAAAAATTGCTTAGTTCTAACAAATAAATAGTTTTATTTCATATATTAAAATATAACTTGTTTATTTCCTATAATAAATCATAATAGAATACAAAGTGTATGGTTATTGCATTATGTTCAAAAAGAAAGTTTTATGTAGATTTTTATAAATTACTTCGTAGAGTGTAATAAAGTGAATTATTAAATCGAAAATGTACATAGATATCATTTGATTCCTGTGGTCTTATGCAAACATGACAGTTGTTTCAACCATTAATTTTAAAGTTATTACAAGTAAAAAAGGTATAATTCATTTTTTCTGCAGTGCGGCTTTTTTTTTTTTTTTTTTTTTTTTTTGTCGTTTAGTGTATTTTAAAAATAAAAATTTCAAAATATATGAAAGTATAAAAGACCATTGGCATATTAACTGTATATTAGCAATAAAGAAAGAAGTGTGATTTCAACTTGCCAGTTCTTTGTTAGCTTGGATTCATGAAAATGTATATACAGAGAGTTTTAAAACCGCGTTTCAGAACTTCTAGGAGAGATATAGTGCATTTCGGTGATTGAGAATTGTATACAAATGCACGGTCCAAATTGCTTTCGAGACTCGGTGGTATACACAGCTACATCAGAAATAAAAAGAAGCCACGTAAAGCATTATATCTTTTAATAAATAATGTACAGCATTTTTATAATCAATGAGTACCGTTTCTAAGACGGTGAGTGTAATTTCGAATATTAACTTTGGCTCATGTTACTTTTTACAATTAAAACGAATAATCACTTTTAATTTCTCATTTATCTGCTTATACTACCGCGTCATTAAAGCATTTATGATTCCCATTCTTATTTGATTTTGAATCATCATGATGCACTCAAACCCTCCTATAATTTCTGAAACGTAGTATAATGTTGAGACTGAATGCTGAAAAGACTTAATGACTAAAATGTCTTAGATTGTAGATATACACAATGTTTTAATGCTGTATATCTACAATCTAAGACATTTTAGTGAAATTCAAAGTATTAGCAATTAAATAATATCCGTCGATCACCCTTCTTCGAGAAAAAAATAGTCTAATAACCGTATTTCTAATAATTGCTGTAAAATTCAGAGCGTTGACCCCATTTACTAAAGATTTACTTATCTCATTCAAGAAAAAATGTGCAGCGACTTTACAGACATAACTTTTTCTTTCTTTTTTCTTTGCTGTCAGTGACTAATCACTTTCTGCTAGTCACGTAACGTTATCTAATGATGAAATTTCTTAAACTGTATAAAATCAAGGGTTGCAGTATTCCGATACTTTTATATTCGTTTTATTATATTGTCACCACTGTTTCAAAACGTTAATTTTTTTTATATCATTATTTCTTTAAAATATTCAAGGAAAGTATCCTTTTAAATATAGTGGTGACAATATAAAAAAAAAGTAGGTAAAAATATAGGAACGCGCTGCAACCCCTGGTAACCTCTGATTGTGATAAGCTATTATAAAAAGTGAAACATTATGTTTTTTATTGTTGTTGTTGTTGTTTTTGTCCATCCTAGTCTGATGGAATCAGCCTAGATCCAAGGAACAGCTGAGATTCAGAAAGTCGATGACGAGAAGAGGAGAAGAAAATGTTCCCTCCCAAACGAAGATTCAAACAGTCTAAGATGGGATCTACTGATGCCTGGTGTTGGTGGCATTTTTTAAGCAAAGATAGTAGGTTTTTTTGCCCCTAAAAAATAAAGGTGGCAGCTGCCAAGGTGTGGGAAGTCTGTCACATGAAATGGATAAAGATAAACCCGGCTTACAACCCTTATACCAGTAGTTCGTAGCGGCAACAAGACATTTTTTCCTTAATTTGAGGGGGGGTTTCTGAGAGAAGAGCTCTAGGCAATTTCTTAAGAGGAGGGGTTTGGGTGACTGCAGACCTCCTTTGCAAGATTATCTGCCAATTCATTGCCGTAAAGATCCACATGGGATGGCATACACTGGACATGGATATCATGTTGAATTGAAATTAGTTTCAACTTGTGAAGGATAGAAATACTTGCTTGATCACCTATGTTGATCCATTTATAGAGTTGTTGCCCTGAGCTGCGACTGTCAATAAATATCTAGAGATCGCCATAGCTATTTTCATTCATAATAATCTCAAGACCCACATCGATTACAAGTAGTCCACTTCTGAAAACAGAACAGAATTCTGGGTTTTGTTCACAAACAGAAATTTCATCCAGGAGAGTTTCAATGTGGATGTCACTATTCGCAAGATCAGCAATTTCGCTGCCATCAGTACTGAAAAATTCTTCTAACGGATTCAGAGGGCAGTATAGAGAATACCACAGTAAGTATAAAGTAGGTGCTCAGACATAACTTGACTAAAAGGACTATTTTACTCAAGTCTTTGATAAATTGTACAGTTGTTCAGGTATGTTCAGGTATGTTGAGGTTTTATTGTATTGGTCAAAACTGAAAAGTTTGTAATATTTGACAAGGTTAGCCTACCTTCTGACATAAAGGATTTGCATGTCGGCTTCACAATTTCTGAATGGCCTCAATCCACTAATAATACGGGCAGTTCTTAGCTGTACTTATTTTAATTCTATCTGGCTGGATCCGGAACACAACAAAAAATTGGGAAGCCGTATTCAAGTATAGGTCTGATGAGGGTCCGATAAGAAATTGTAAGGGTACGAAGTAAGGGTACCCTGTCAGCACCCTAAATTTACCTGCGATATTCTTTAGAATAAGTTTTCTTGACATTAAAACAATGTGTTCCATATGTTTATTACTTGAAAATTCAGGATCAACTATATATCCTAGATATTTCGGATGTTTTCAGTAGGTAAGTTTTTTTTTTTTTTTTTTTTTTTTTTTTTTTTGCTCGATTATCAATTTTGGTTGGTAATTGTATAAATGTTTATTGGTAGTAATGAAGGTAGTGATTGATTTAAAGGATTAAAACACAGTTTAATTTCCGTCACAAACATAGACAAAGCCTCTAAATGAGTCGTTGAGTTTAGACTCTATTTCATTTATTCTATTTCCAGAGCTCCAAAGATCAATGTCGTCTTCAAACATCCGAATACAAATCCTGGAAAAGGGTCACCTTTCAGCACCAGCCAAATACAGAGTGAACAATGTTGGACTAAGAACTGTTTCCCTGAGGGACACCTTGCCTAAGTTAATAAGTTCTGGAAAGTGTTTTATTAAATTAACCCTGATAAATCTTTGTTACAGATAATTCGAAATACATGCCAAAATGTTGCCGCAAATCCTAAAAGTATCATGTAGCTTTATAATTAATTTATGCGACCAGACACTGTTGAAAGCTTTTGTGAGGTCTAACAGAACAGCTACAGTATGATGAGCAGGTCTAGATTCTTAGCATCCTGATGGTTTAGGCGAAATACAGAGTTTGGTCTATGGTACTGTGACCCCCCCCCCCTTCCCCCCATATTGCTCGCTAGGTAAAATGTTGTTTTTGTCAAAAAAAGAAAAAAAGAAAGGATTCTAATTAATATAATTTTCTCCATTTTCTTGGTAATTGTACAATTTAATGCAATAGGTCTAAAATCTTCAGGGGAGCAAGTACTCTTATTTCGCTTCGTGATTGGGATAAATCATGTTTTATAATGTACACGAGGGTATTCTAACCGAAACATTCGTGGTTAACGTCAGATTTTAGTGATATATTATTTAATTCCAGAATCAGCCTCCGATTCCACTGCCGACATAGGCTAACTGATTCTTGCTCCTCTCATCACGTTTTCAGACACTGTGTTGAATCAATACATAACTAGGTGATTTAAACCACTTTTTACCATGCATGCTTCACAACTCGGTTTTAAATTAGTACACATTTTAGATAATTGGTTTACACTGCATCGGTTTTTGAGGGATTTGCGACGTTGAGCCGGCGTATTGATGTATCGATGCTGATGGTGTATTCGTTTAGTTAAAACTAGCAGGCTTCGCCCGCTTCGCTGGGCACTATATTTAAAGGATTTCTTTTTAATTGAATAATTAAAACGTTTAAATAAATATATTTCGATTGGCGACTATTTTCTTCCCAGTTCTATTATGGGATCTCCTTGACAATATCAAGCATTTTCTGAACTTCTCGAATCTGTGCAACAAAACTATTATTAAAACGAATATTCTCGAAAACAATCAAATAGAAATGTTAAATCTTCGAATGTTCTGGAAACAGTTGAAGCTATTACTCGTACAGTAAAAGTAACTATTCGATGAATGGTCGAGACAAAGAACGCACGGAAGTCGTTTTCGCAGCAATCACTATAATGCACGTATGTACGCTTCACGCGCATGGAAAAAAAATATATTACTGGAAAGCCATACATTGCTGTGCATGAATCTCAGAACACACGAAACTCGGTTCTGCGGCAATCACTATCATGCATGTTAAAACAAAAAGTCACTGGACACCCTTACCTTGCTGTGCACGAATCTCAGAACACACGAAACTCAGTTCCTCGGTAATCACTATCACGCACGTTAAAACCAAAAAACATCACTGGACACCCATACCTTGTTGTGCATGAATCTGAAAACGCATGAAACTCGGTTCCGCGGCAATCACTATCATGCATGTTAAAACCAAAAAAAAAAAAAAAAAAAAATCACTGTACGCCCCTACCTTGCTGTGCATGAATCTGAAAACGCACGTAACTCGGTTCCCCGGCATTCACTATCACGCATGTTAACCCCCCCCCCCAAAAAAAAAAATAAATAAAAAAAAATCACTGGACACCCCTACCTCACTGTGCAGTAATCTGAAAACACACGAAACTCGTTTTCGCAGAAATCACTATCTAGCATGTTAAAACCAAAGAAACATCACTGGACACCCCATCCTCAAACCAATGAAAATCAAATAAAACAATCAAATCTCTCGTAATTTCTCATAACGTAGCTCTAGTTCAACGTAAAATACTCTCAAATCAATGAAAATCAAATAAACTAATCAAACCTCTCGTAATTCCTCAAAACTTAGCTCTACTTCAACGAAAAATACACTCAAATCAATGAAAATCAAATAAACCAATCAAATCTCTCGTAGTTTCTCATAACGTAGCTCTAGTTCAACGTAAAATACACTCAAATCAATGAAAATCAAATAAACCAATCAAATCTCTTGTAATTCCTTATAACATAGGTGTAGTTCAATGTAAAATACACTCAAATCAATGAAAATCAAACAAATCAATCAAATCTCTCCTAAGAGTCTCCATTCTGCGTCATTATAGAAATGGGAAGTTTTATTTTCATATTTTTATTAATTAAAAGAAAACTAATCAAAAATTCGTAAATATGACTTCGATGTGCACAAAGACCCTTCGGAGGGCGCCTTTGTGTTAAACCACGTGGCTGTCCGCACGAGATAAAGTTAAATAACAATAAAGTTTATTAGAGATCAAGTTCAAGGCGGGTGTTGGGCTAACTCAGAAATAACTCTTAAATAGCTTTAGGGGATAACTTCAGTAAATCATTAAATAAACGTAACTTATTCTCACCAATGCAGATACTGTCGACGATTGCTCTCTGCCTATCCACAATGCTCCGCCGACGACGGAATTCCCTCAATTCGCCCAACTTTGCACTATCTATTAGCACCTTCCAAAACGACTATGACATCCACCGAACTAAGAACTTAATTACAAAAGATCACTTAAGCAAATTCTTTCATCATCGCTTCTGCACCACTCTCCTACTCTCCTTCTCCCTCTTTCACCTTAATTTCCAACACACTTCCATATTTATATCTAAACTTCATCCATTCCACTCACTTCATTTAATTCTAAGATTTCTCCCTATTCACTCGCGCTTCGCAAATTGTGAACTTAACTGCAGCGCCATTCTGACATGAATTCTACTACACACCGACATTACAGCCCCCCCCCCACCCAAAAAAAAAAAAGAAAACAAATTACGTAAAAATCCCCAATGGGTTTTTACCCGTTAAATTTTTAAAACACAACATCTCATCTAAACTAAGCCAACTTTACAGTGAGAGTGGCCGTTACTTAAAATTTAAGCCTGAGTGAGAATAATGTAGCAAAAGTGGAAAAAAAATTTAGTTAAATCCCTGAGCGGAAAACTGGTTAACTCCAAGAAAAGTAATTTTAAACTTTAAAGAAATAGAGCCCTTTTACAACCAGAAACTCCAAGACTAAAAAAAACTGAGTTTAGCCCAATAAATGTATAAGGATTAACAGTGCATCTTTCTGTCAATCCAGAAAGGGAAAATCTTGAATTCAAGGAGGATTTAATTACAGGGCGGTCGCTTTGACATAAATGCGACATTCAATAGCAACGTGAAGAAAAAATAGTTATTATTTAAAAAAAAAATCTTGAAATTCAGTGAAGAGTTAAACCATCATTTTAGAGAGGTAAACTTATAACATGATCAATTTTCTGCAGACATCAGAAAGGCACAGTCTAGGTGCAAGAAACGTCTGCTACTACTTGGGTCATCGGAAAATTCGAGGCTTTCCATCCTTGATTTAATTCAGACAGATACTTTAACATCAGTTTACCCTGGCAGTCCATCCCGGTTAAGATCAGAGTCTCCGGGCGTCAAAAAAAGTTCATGAAAAATGGTTCTATAATACAAAACTTATTACAGTAACAAATTCAAAAGAGAATTTAAACTACATCTTGTAGTCAATTAATCGAGACGTTGTCTCGAAGCATATACATAAAATAGTTTATACATAATAATTATTTCCCTCCTGGCTATTGCATGAGCGAAAAAAACCTGAACTGTTAGTTTTATTAATGTTAGAGTTAAACACGATTTGCATGCAGATAGCTTAAAAAAAAAAAATTCTTCCCCACTCTAAAAGTACATATAGATAACTTTTAGTACGTATACAAAAGTTTGATAATTACAAATATTCATTTTATAGATACAAATACATCATTTATAGAAATAGAAAAGGAGGAAATTTATACAAAGGGCTAAGAAAAAATATTTTGTATTACCCACTCTGCAGGTGAAGGCTAAAAAGTAATAGAACTTAGCGAACATACATAAAATATATATTAAGAGAGAACAAAAATGCTGACATAGAAGCTTAAACATGGATTTCAATGTGAAAGTTCATGCACTAATTTTGAATTTTACATTTTTTAGCTTGAGAAAGTCCTTTGCTTTCATAGAAAGTTCGAAAGTCCAAAAGACTTCATGACATGTCACACATTTTGGTGCAGCTCTGATAGAAAAGCACTTTTGAATAAAAAAAAAAATACAGAACGATATCACCTGACTTAAGGTTTTAGCTGTAACATCAGTAGGATCACACATCTCAGCGGCTCGTGAACCGAAAATAGGTGAAGAGCTCAAAAATAATATTTAAGTATAATTTAATAATATTTAAGTCATAATTTTTATTAAGCACTGTCTTAACTAAAATTAACTAAAAATACTTATTTAAATGTAATTTTATATTCTAGAAATGAATACAGCGTAAAATACAGTGTCTCTCTTCACCAATTTTCGGTGCACGAGCCGCCACTGTAACACACATCGTAGTCAGGCTGGTCTGTGCACTTGTCGGGGAAATCTCAGGGCTGGTGGTTTGCATAAAGAGGTCAGGCGTAAACGAGGCACTTTGCTGGGGTGGGATCGAACACAGCATCTTGTTAACATCAGAGTTCCAGAGGAAGGCTCAGCTGGCTCTATAAAAAATCTCATTAGATTAAAGTGCAAAGGCCCATGAAGAGAGTTAGTCTCGCTTATGTTGTCGAAACCACAATTACTAGAAATGGTTCGGGAAAAAACATCCGAACGCGTATGCTCAAGTTTAACCCTTAAATGCCGTGTGTTGCCTTTCGGCAACATACCTAATTTTGTCTTTTAAAGTATTATTAGAATAATATTGAAGCTCTAATGCTCATGTTTGCCAACTGACAATAACTTGCTTTTTAGCTGTAAACCATAGTTAAAATAATGTATGATTTTTTAAAGTATTTTTCCCGTGATTTATTTAATAAAGGTAAGAATAAAACATTTTTAAATTGATTTAAAAAATAATCAGGCATTTAAGGGTTAAAGTTAGCAGGTTGAAAATTAACATGGACACATTTTAATCTGTCACTTTCATTCACGACATTTTCATGTAAATTAACTACTAAATTTTGAGACGCACAGTTATTTAATATTGCATTTTCAATTACCTGATTTTCAGGAAAAATATGTGAATCTGTCAATTTGACAACTTTAGAAGATAAATTTAATGCCTTAACGTAGAAAGAATTAGTAGCAAAATGGAATTTAACATCACTTTCATTTGAACTAATAACTAAATCTGTTGGCTGAACAGATTGAAAACAGGAATTCGATTTATTTGAGAAAGGTTTAGTAGCAACATTAAGTTGAATATCATTTTCTGCTACAACTTTTTCTGTTAAATGAGATAACTTTCCGGATTTGACCGGTTTAGCATTTGAGTATGATTTATCATTAGAAATAGAGTGAGAAGCGAGATTTAAAGCAGTATTTTCATTTCGAGTTCGCTCGCTTAGCTTAAGTTGCATATAAGTATCAGGGATAAATACAGTATTTGTAGCAAAATTAATCTTAAACTTATGTTTCTTCATAAAATCGAGGCCAACGATACAAGAATACTGTAGGTTTTCCAGTACGTAATAAGGCCAGAGCACTTCAAACTCGTTAAACTGTACTTTTAGAGTATCAATCCTCGACTTACACATGATTCTCTTTGAGCCGTAATTATATTATGAGAAGTGGGATTTAAAGGTTTGAAGGAAAAATATTTATTATAAATGTCAGAAGCTAGAAAAGATTTTTCAGTGCCAGTATCGCTGTAGACAGGCATAACTGCATCATGCAGTATAACATTAAAATGAGGTAAATCTACTGGACAATTACAAATTGAATTTAAAAATATGGATTTAACTTCAGTATTAGGCGAGCTTGGTTGATTTAAATGACAGTTGCTTGGCTGTTGAGTAGCATTTTGCGGGCGATTGAAGTTAGTTATGAGTTGGAGGGGGGGGGGCGAAATTTTCTCGCTGTTCATTTTGAACATTTACGGGTTCCTGCGGGTGATCAGCGTTATTCGCAGGATTAGCAGCGTGACGTGCTTGATATTTATATAACATTTGAAACAGACTATCATAAGATGCGATAGGTTTTAAATCTAGTAAATCTTGAATCTGAATTGTGAACAGCGGAGTTATAATATCAAGTACTGCAGAGAAGGATAAATTTAATTCTAATTGCTTAATTAAATCAAGTTTACGGAGAAAAAAGGTTGTCGGCTTATTGAATACAGACATTTTCGTTGTATAAAGCTCCGGCATTAATTTTGCTCTATCGGCACTTGAGGAAAAGGTGCTTAGAATTTTTACTTTCAAATCTTCATAAATGGGGTTTTGACCCAATGAACGAGAGGCAATAAGTTCCTACCATAATTTTGGTTCTCCTTTTAAGGAGTATTTTAACCAATTGAATCTATCATTAATATCAATTTGACAAATTTCAAAGTATTCTTCAAGTTCCTCAAAAAAGTTAAGCACATTATTTGAGCCGGTAAAATATACTCGAGAGGAGGGGGTGTCGAACGAAACTGGGCGCCACTGTGAGGAATATGTGGTCTCCATTCCTCAATCTAAAATTAATCTAACTTAAGTAGTAAATGATAAGAGCACGAGACAAAGTTAAATACAAATCAAGTTTATTATAAATCAAGTTCAAGGCAGGTGTTGGGCTAACTCAGAAATAACTCTTAAATAGCTTTAGGGGACAACTTCAGTAAATCATTATGGGCCGTATTCACCAAACTTCATTGATCGAGGATTAAACCATGGATCAGCAAATCCGAGAATCAAAGCTAACACTGGATTAAATTCCTACGGTATTAACCATCAGCCGATTACGTGATCCATGGATTAACTGGAAGCGATATAAATGCTTCGTTTTGATTGGCCAAGAACGAAAATAGCATTTATTCACCATTCGGCTTCAATTAACTAATCAATCGGATTAGAAGATTAGAAAGGGTATAAAGCAAATTGGCAACACTGATACTCTTGTTTACTTCGCTTTTGTTTACGCACGGATTAAGAATCAAATTTACTTTAGAACATTTTTAAAAAGAATAATCATGCAGACGACAACTGTTTACGCTACGATTTAAAATTTTGATTGTTATGAGCTAATCAATTTTTTTTATCCGAAGTTAATGCATTATTCTTTTCTGTGGCAAATGGCAGCCTATTATCTAACATTCGTATTAGAAATCCCACGGAATCTTTATTTAATCGATAGCGATATCAAAAATGCCACATTATCCAAAGAATCCAAATCATTTACTCTAATTTGATGCACCGTCCTTTTCCTTCTTTCAAATGTTTCCAATAGTTCTAAGCTTTCATTATTATGTAGTGAGGATAGATCGTCAACGTCAGCCATGTTTCTTATTTGTTTATGAAGCTGAACTGCGGAATGCACATGCGTTACGAAAAGATCCGAGAATTACCTCTGTTAATCCTCTGATATTCGAGGATCAAAAACGAAGTGTTAAAGTAGCCGGTGAACTGTGGATTTTCGTTGGAGAATACCGATTTTCGTATGATCGAGCGATTATCGCTGATCCAAGGTTTAATCCGAGTGTTAAGATGTTGGTGAATACGGCCCTAAATAAACGTAACTTATTCTCACCAATACAGATACTGTCGACGATTGCTCTCTGCATATCCACAATGCTCCGTCGACGACAGGATTCCCTCAATTCGCCTAACTTTGCACTATCGATTAGCACCTTCCAAAACGACTATGACATCCACCAAACTAAGAACTTAATTACAAAAGATCACTTAAGCAAACTCTTTCATCATCGACTCTGCACCACTCTTCTACTCTCCTTCTCACTCTTTCACCTTACTTTCCAACACGCATCCATATTTATATCTAAGCTTCATCCATTTGTCTCACTTCATTTAATTCTAAGATTTCTTTCCTATTCACTCGCGCTTCGCAACTTGTGAATTTAGCTGCAGCGATATGCTGACGTGAATTCTACTACACACCGACCTTACATACTGTCCTAGTAATATTTGGTTTATGCATAGAATTTTAATTTCTATATTAAAGTAAATTTAAAAAATGAGAGATGAATAAATAAAAAAATAAATAAATAAGACAGGATATTTTTTACTGGTCACCAGGAAATTTTGTTGGTGACCAGATTTTTTTGAATTACTGGAGCTGGCTATGATTATGAGTAAGAATATTTACGGGGTGACAAAAGTTCTAAAATTATTTTGAGATATTTATAAGATCATATTTGTTTAATAAAACCAAAACTCATTTTTAGTATGCCTTGTATTACTATTTTTAATTTAATCCTTAATTTAATTTTAATTTTTGTCTTCTAGTGATTAACTAAATTTATAAAAATAATTAAATATTTCATACCCTTAAACCTAAATTATATGCAGGGTGAGTTTTACATATTCTGACAAACGAAAAGAGGTGATAGAACAGCCCATGGGGAGCATAAAACACCATAGAATCCCTGTCCAATCTCTAACCTTTTCCGAGATATGGTAGATAGAAGAGAAATCTATTTTTCTACATTCCGTCGGAAAAAAACCCAGATTTGTGAGCTTTCTGAAAGACTTACACGGAAAATAAGCACATATTTGGAAAAAGCAGAAAAATTCCACTGACACCATTTACATCATGATACCTTAATTTGACGGCGATCTACAAGTGCTAAAACATTGACAAAGTTTAAAATCGAGTTGTCAACAAATTCTTTAATCGGCAATTCTGCAAACACCGTTCAAGCTACAATAGGTCAAATTTACTAAACACTTCTCCATTCCACAAGCTTTAGAATGAGCCCACAATAAACCATATCGGTGTTCTAGTTCAGGAGAAATTTAGCCTTTTGTTTGAAATACATCACTGAAAACGGCGTTCGTCGAAATTCGGCAAACGAAACGATGGTGAGTAAATGGAATGTATGCAAATTCGTGACTATCTGCATATGGAATCTTAGTGATATGCAGATGTATTCCAACCTTCCTGCGCGCGCATCCCACTCGCGGGTACAAAAGGCGAGTCAATCTGTAATAGCTCATTAGCTCGTCAGCTTCTTTTACGTTTTATGCTGCTTATTGCTTTAGCATTTTCTGGACTTTGCCTGAGCTCGGCCGATTCTTTTCACGCTGCTGTCACGTCTACCTGCTCTATCTTAGTTCATACTTAGTATGATTTCCTACATTGGTACGAATTAACCCTTTCAGGGGCACTAAGTAAAAATGATTGAATTTCCTTTTAAATATATATATACCAAAAAGTAAACATCCCCTACAAGTCATATTTGATGAAGAAAAAAATTCAGCATGTGGGGATTTTTTTGTGGGTGGTGGCTAGGCGTTCTAGCCACTGTGTCTATCCACGTAAAAGATGCTCCTAAAAATCAAACTAAAATTAATGATCTAAGATTATATGTAAATCTGTTGTATTTAAAAGGTGCATTACAGTATATTTACACTACCAAATACTTTTGAATAAAAAATTATTTTTCATAAAAATATATAAAAGAAACTTCAAAAAATTTTCCCGCAACTTGTCCATTTAAAAAAGTTACAGGCACATCCTGCTTAAAGTTACAATAGTTCTGCCATCTCTATTTTAATTTTAGAAGTACACATTAACTTTTCATAAAAGTGGATAAAAAAAGTAGCCACTGCACACTTAGAGAAAAATTTCTAAAGTAGGTGGATAGACCCTCTAGCCACCGCCCCTGAAAGGGTTAACCAGTGCCCGGGAAATCTTGCGGGAGTCATCGGCTCCTACCTCTCCAACAGGAAAGTCTTGATTAACTGGGGCCCTAACTACAGTGTTTTTCCACAATCTAAGGGCTGTCCCCAGGGATCGTGCCTAGGCCCGATCCTCTGGAACTTGGTGGCCAACAAAATTCTTCTAAAAATGAACTCAGAGGGTTTTAAAACCCTCGCATATGCTGATGACTTCTCTGTGATTCTCTCGGGTTTAACGAGAAAAGTTCTGGAGGAACAGGCCCAGGCTGCCCTCTCCCTCTTCAGCTCCCTATTAATAGAATCAGATCTAACACTCTCACCCTCGAAAACGCAAGCACTAACCTTCTCCTTCCCAAGACTCCTTAAACGGAACCCAGTGATGAGGATCGATGGCGTCAGTGTCCGTCATGTTTCACAACTAAAAATATTGGGAATCACAATAGATAGAAACCTAAACTGGCTGGCACATATACAAGACCTAAAGATAAAAACATCTAAAATCTTCCACAATTCAGCAAAAATGGCAGGGAAGAGGTGGGGTATATCCACCTTCTTCCTAAAAACCTGGTATAAAATAGTAGTAGAATAGATCCTAACCTACGGCGCTGGCATTTGGGGGGGGGGTCAACCTCACCAAAGCAGCGTCGAATAAACTTAACTCAATACAGAGAATGTTTTTGGTTCAAATTTCTAGAGGTTACAAAACAATCTCTACTGATGCCCTCACAGTCATCACTGGTATTCCACATGCTCACCTCCAATTAAAATACAACTTTAACAAAACTAACGTCCTGCAATTAAATAATTCCATTCTCACAGACACTCTCCTCCCTAATATTCATGTCCAACAGCTTTCTAACAGCTGGCAAATACACCCAGCACAGGATGCTTCTTCCCTTTTCATAAATTGTGCAAAAAACAGCTTCTCCCCGTCTGCTCAACTGGCGATCTACACTGATGGCTCCAAAACCGATCATGGAGTGGGAGCTGCACTCTGCGTTTTAAACAATAACAAAGTTCTCCATCAGTGGGCAGGCAGGCTCGCAGACCACAATTCGGTCTTTCAGGCTGTGCTCTTTGCGATACTGAAGGCAGTTGAGTGGTCAGAAAATAACTCTCCAGACTGCAATCAAATTTCAATCTTCAGTGACAGCCTCTCGAGCCTGCAGGCCATAGCTCGCCACAAGAGCAGACACCCACAAGTACTTGAAATTAAAATAAAGCTCTCAAAATTAAAAACTAAAATATCCCTGGCACACGTTTCTGCCCATATGGGGGTCGTCGGAAATGAACTAGCGGACTCTCTTGCAAAATCAGCAATAGAATCTAGTGACATAGCCTATTCACTCCCAGCTCCCCCTTCCTACATAAAATATCACCTAAATCAAAAACTAATTAATGACTGGCAGAGTATCTGGAGTGTGTCTCCAAAAGCGAGATACACTCACGAGCTAATATCAAATGTCTCACTCAATATTTGGGACCTCTCCCCGGAAATCTCTGCCTTTCTGTCAGGTCATGGCCCCTTCCCCAAATACCTTCACAGATTTCATTGCCGACGATCACCCTTATGCTCATGCGGTGAGGAGGGGACTGCACAACATTACTACTTTCACTGTCAACTTACAATACCTTACCATTTAAGGAACCCTAACCCTAGACCAGCAACTTGGCTGAACAACATAATAACTAGAAAGCCCCTACGGCTCAAATTAAAGCGCATCTATGCCTTCCTTCAAGATTTATCAAATTCAACAAACTAAATTCCTTCTCTATCTTTCCTTAATTTTTCCTCCTCTCCTACATGGCGAATACTGGTCATGTCTGATGCTAAAGTATTCCACAGAAGTGCTCTCGGAAAGCAATCATCCTGCGCATGATGTTGCTATTAACCAACATTGTTCATAGGGTGTTTGGGCTTGATTTAAAGACTGCGAGTACATTGTATAAAGACTGTGAAACTTGTACATTACCTGAATGAACTTTGTAAATAGACTTCCACTTGGCTCCGGTCCTCTTCACTTTCATGCAACTTTGTCGCCTTTTGTCGCGGGAGAGCTCTGCTCTGGCGACCTTTGTAATTTTTTTTTTTTTTTGTTATTTGCTATGCAATAAACAACGGGGGAGGCTTAACCTTTGGAGACGGGCTCTTCTGAATCTCCACAGTGGCTTTGGAGCCCCTCTCTAAAGGTTAAAAACGCTCAAAACCGCTGCATTGTGGTGAGCGGCTTCTTTCCGTCTTAGAATCTTAGAATCTTAGAAGTTGGTTCTTATTCCGTAGCACTTTTTTTCTTTTACTTTTGTAAATTAATATCGAAATTTTATCATATTTGTTTACCCTTCTGAATTTTATTTTCAATTGAAGTCCTCACAGGGATCAAATTGTCATACTTTCTAACCTGTAAACAGATATGCCTAGTTTTACAAATGAAGAGTACGCGGATATGCATTTTGTGTATGGATTTTGCGATGGTAACTCTCGGAGAGCCGAAGAAGAGTACCGTCTACGTTATCCACATCGTCGTGCGCCCAACCGTGCTGTATTTGCCGCAATTCATCGAAAGCTTAAGGAGAGTGGGTCGTTCGGTAGGGTGTACGAAAGGGGCCATGGTCGCCGCTCCGCCACCGCTGAGGAGTCCGTACTCGACTGAGTGGAGGAAAATCCAAATATGAGTTCACGCATACTTGCGAGAGAAGGTGGAATCTCCCAAAGTAAAGTGTTGAATGTTTTGCGTAAAAACCAGTATCATCCATACCACTTCACTCCGGTACAAGAATTACGCCGCTGAGATTTCCAAAAGCGGGTAACATTCTGCCGCTGGCTTTTAGAGCGAGATATTGAGGAACACCATTTCCTTAGAACAATGCTGTGGACAGATGAGTCACTTTTCCTCAGGATGGCATGTTAAATTTACATAACTGGCATCATTACGCTCACCAAAATCCATTTGTAACACGAAACTCATAGTTCCAGACGCGATTCAGCATAAATGTTTGGCTTGGAGTGGTTGGCGATCGCATGATAAGTGCACATGTCTACCAAGATCATCTGACAAGCAATACATATTTGGAGTTTTTGGAACATCATCTTCCAGGAATACTTGATGTAATTTCTGTACCCTAACGAGCGGAAATCATTTTCCAACACAATGGGGCCCCTGCACATTCTTCCAATGCCGTTCGGGACTTCTTGACGCAGCAGTATCCGCAATGGATTCGTCGTAATGGACCAATTACTTGGCCACCTAGATCGCCAGTTCTCACTCCATTGGACTTCAATGCTGAAGGTTTCTGAAGCAAGAAGTTTACCGCACAGAAGTTGCGAGTTTGCACGATTTAAGCAGCCTGTTCGATGATGCAATAATAAAACTGAGGGATGAGCTTTCGCTAAGAGCTACTGTGATTTCCAATCGCAAGCGGGCTAGGGCATGTATCAGGTGTGGGGGTGACCAATTTCAGCAGCGGCACTAAATTTCACACATCCTTTCGAATGCATATGTGCTTTAATCATAAACGTGAGATACGTAATTTTTTTTGCATATTCCTTTGTGAAAGACGTGAGAAACGTCATACTTCTTTTGTTTCCATTCCATTGTGTTTGTAAATTTAATACAACTGCTACTTTTCTTGTTTGTCTTTAAAACTTTCTTTTTAGCATCTCACAAAACAGCGGGCTAAAGGAAGACATGAAATCAGGAAAGACCATCGCACTCCGTGAGTCTCCTTCTCGACAAACGTCGAGTTCAGTGATGAATGTATTTCAAACAAAAGGCTAAATTTCTCCTGAACTAGAACACCGTTATGGTTTATTGTGGGCTCATTCTAAAGCTTGTGGAATGGAGAAGTTTTTGGTAAATTTGACCGATTGTAGCTTGAACGGTGCTTGCAGAATTGCCGGTTAAAGAATTTTATAATAACTCGATTTTAAACTTCGCCAATGTTTTAGCGCTTGTAGCTCGCCATCATATTAAGGTATCCTGATGTAAATGGTGTTACCCGACAGGATTTTTTCTGCTCTTTCCAAATATATGCTTATTTGCGTATAAGTCTTTTAGAAAGCTCGCAAATTTGAGTTTTTTCTGACGGGATGGAAAAAAACAGATTTTTCTTCTAGCTACCATAACTCGGAAACGGTTAGAGATAGCACAGGGTTTCTATGGTGTTTTATTCTCCCTATGGGCTGTTCTATCACCTTTTTTCGTTTGGAAGATTATGTCAAACTCACCTGGCATATATATATATATATATATATATATATATATAATTTAAGTTTAAGAGTAAGAGTATTTAATTAGTTTTAAAATGTACGTATATATATATTGTATATATATATATATATATATATATATATATACACTGAAGAGCCTTTGCATTTTCACCACCTCTTTATTATTAAGAAAAATCACTTTTAGCTCACAAAACCTCAAATATCTTGTAAGGCATTGACTCAAAAAGGTGCTGATAGGCAGTCCGATGTGTCTGGTATCAGAAACTCACCTATTGTTCAGGCATTTCCTGCCTATTACGTGGTAGTATTGCGGCAGCATGAATATTGTTTTCCTGCTAAAATCACAAACGTTCGTTTGGATCCATTTCAGTTGAATTCGGAGGCCAAAACATGACGTGAATTTCAACAGGATAATACTCATACTTCTCCCTGGCGATTTTGGCTCTTTTGACAAAGTGCACTATCCTGTATATAAAAGCCACAACCCACCGGAAACACTGTTGCCATCGAGTAGTGCACCTAGCCTGTAATGATGTTCATATAGCACACACGCATCATGGATTGTATTATGGGGATCATGGATTATAGTACATTAAAAATACTTTAAAACATGAAATATTAAATAGCAATGTATGTATTTGTAGTATTTATGTATTAAGATAAAATCACAAAAAATAACTCATAAATTCTTTGCGAAGAATTATTTTTTTGACTACAATATAATTTTTTTTTTTTTTTTTTATAATTTCCATATCAGAAGCGTAATATAAATTTAATTTTATAATAATTTCTTTTGAAATTTGTATTATTAATATATATATATATATATATATATAATAGTTAATTATTATTATTATTTTAAATCCTGGATATAAAAGTGTGTAAGATAGAATTCAGAGTAAAATACTTTGAATAAATCCAATTAAACAGAAGAATTTTACGATGCATTCATAAAGCACCACTTGAAGACATTGGTTTTTGTGTAAGCGGACATTTAAATAGCTAATAAATAAAAATTTTGGTCACATAAACTACTTTGTTTAGATTAAAAAATAAATAAATAATTAACATTTTTGTATACAGAATAGAAAATGACGTTGCGCTGATTATTTCCAGAAAACTGTCGTATATTGGATTTCCTGATTAGGGAATATTTTATATAGGTGTAACTTCGTGTTAAAAAAAAAAGTCCCATTCCGAAATAGTGCAAGCCTATATTTTTATGGTTCTTTGTTTAACAATTGTAAGTTTAGTTTATAATATCTGCATTTCAGATTATTAGTAGCCTCTTCGATTCTTCCTTACAAATTCTCTACACTCTGTCTTCTGACAGAACATTTATTCGTTGTCATTTTTTATGGCAATAGAACCTCGACACAAAACTTTTATCTTTTAAAAATAATTTGATAACAGAAGCACTTTATTTTATTTTATTTGTTTATATTTATTTTTTAAAGAATTAGACAAGTAATACATGACAATGAGTAATACTTTCAATACTTAACAAAGTAGAGCCACTTTTGCCCTGCGCAGGTCTAGTTATGCACAAATTTTCTTCTTTCAGAAACTAAGCTGCACATTAGTCAGAAAGTTGTTGTCCAAAATTTAGGTGTTGTCAAGTTAATATTTTTTAACATAGGAGGTGCCTAAGCACATCCTGTTTAATTTGGATCATTTTGTATATATATATATATATATATATATATGTGTATGTATACAGGATGTCTCAAAAAGATCGAAACGCTGTTTGATCATTCCTTGTTAGTGATAAATGAACATTGAAATTGCAAAAGTGTTCAAAATAAGGTACGAAATAAAATCTACGTTAATTGAGATTTCTTCCCAATATTTTTCTAATAGTTACACTTTTTATATTTTTATACGACTTCTTTAGAAATATTTGGTCAATAAGAAAGGTTTTATTTTAATGCAGTAATACAATTACAAAAAAAAAAAAAAAAAAAAAAAAAAAAAAACACATGCTCTTTCTTTTATTTTGTGTGATTTATACTTAACTAGTAGGCTTAGCCTGCTTCGCTGGTTATTATATTTAAATGAATCCTCAAAATACCATATTATTATTATTATTATTTAAAAAAAAAAACAAAAAAAAAAAAAGAAAAATCATTAAAATCAGTCAAAATTTAAGTTAGGTTTTCCCGCTCGCGACATGTCGAGTCTGGAGCCCTAATGCCTTCGCCAGTGCCTTACCTGCTTTTTACTTCTCCTCCCTCGTGCATAAAGTTGAATGTTTTGCAAAATCACATCAAAGTGCATATTGCGTACACTTAAACAACACACACACACCAAAATTCGCCATTGCAAGGTAATTTGAATCAGACTGAAGCATGAAAACGTGTTTTTTGCCCCACCTGCCTTAAAATGGGGTGGGTAATTGTAAAATCCTATTATAGTGCATGTTGCGTATTCTTACCTAACCGACACATAAAAAATCGAGATCCTGAGATCATCTGAAGCAGAGTTATGTTTTAAAAAGTGTCTTTTACCTGCTCTTAATGGAGTGAAGAGGGGGAAATTTCACAAAATCTCTTTATACAATTAGTTTAGTTAGATACATATAACCGACCCACGTATCAAAAATCTCCTTCCCAAGATAATTCTCTGTAGAGTTACGCATGGATACATGTTTTTGCCCCCCACCCCCACTTCCTAGGAGACGATAGGGTGGAATTTGACAAAACACTTTTATAGTGTGTGTTGAGTACGTATAAGCAGACCACACATCAAAAATTGCCATTCTAAGTTAATTTCGAACAGAGTTATGCATGAAACATGTATTCCCCCCCTACCCTCCTAAGGGGTATTCACAAAGGGATTTCACAAAATCCCATTGTAGTGTGTGTCTTGAGTACGCATAACCAATCGAAATATCAAAAAATCGTTATCTTGAGATAATTTGGATCAGCGTAAGAGCGTGTTGCCCCACTCCCCCTTAAAGGGGTAGCAAGGGAAAATTTCGTAAAATCCCTTTACAGTGCGTGTTTTCAAGGCATAACCAATCCACACATAAAAATTAATCTTGCTGAGATAAGTTGAAGCAAAGTTATGCTTGGAAACGTGTTTATTGCCCTTAATCGCCCCCAATTAGGGAAAAAGGAATTTCGCAAAATTCCGTTTCAATGAGTGTTGGATATACTTAAGTAAGCCACACGCTAAAATTTGTGACCTCAGCTCTTAATACCGGACGAATTTAGCGTTAAAAGGGAAGCTCGAATTTACCCCCTCGTAACCCCCCTCCCCCCCCCCCCAAAAAAAAAGAAAAGAAAATCGAAAATCGCAAAAAAACAAAAATGAGTTTTTGAAAATATTTTCAAAAAGACGCTTGGCCTTTTTTTTTTTTTTTGCTGTTATTGGTAGAGTTCTATTCGAAAATCCGTTTTTTGCTAAATTTGCTTTCGAAAGTCGTTTTTCCTACCCCCCCCCTTGAAAATCCAAAATTCCAAACTCGCATATATATATATATATATATATATTTTTTTTTTTAGTACTCAAGTCTAGTTTTTTCTCCATCTGTAATTTTTTCACCGTGAAGCAATTTATAGCCGAGTCATACTTTTAAATGTGCTTTTGCCTTCTGTCCCCTCTGGGGGAACGGGGGGATATTTCGGAAAATCCCGTCTTAGTGGGTGTCAGGGTCCTAAAATCAACCTGCTCACCAAACTTTGTGACTTAATCTCCCATAGAATCGCCACAGCTGTGTTGAGTCAGGGAATCAGCGAATCAGCTAGTTTACTATTTTATATGTATAGATTAAACTTAACTTAATAACTAGTTATAAGCAATTAATAAATTAATAACTAGCTGTAACTAGTATTTAATAAAAATTGAACGATTTGCTTTGGAACCATATTTATAACAATACACATGTAATTCCATAACAATATAATAAAGATAATATAATGTGGGATAACATTTTCACTAAAGCCACTTTTGCATGATAGTGTTCAGATTACGATTTCGTTACGTTAGTTTTAATGCATATTTTTATAGTCTGCATCAAAAGTATCCAAGCACTAGCGCAAATTCCTATGTAAAAAAACAGACTTAATACTGTTTTGTTAAATAAATCCTTATCGAATCCTGTTCTTAATCAGTCTAAGAACATCATTCGACAAGTATTTATTTAACAAAATAGTATTAAGTGCACTTTTTTTACATAGGAATTTTTTCTAGTGCTGGGATACTTTTGCTGCCGACTGTACATTAAGGCTGTTATTATTATTATTATTATTATTATTTTCATTTCGAATATGACATGGTTTTTGAAAATGGTGGTCTTACAAATTAACTCACATTTGTTTGTTTCTTTCTTTGTTGTTTGTCACATTGGTTTGTTTTTTAATTTAACTGCGTTTTAGCCATTACAAATACTTTTGTTATGCAGTCATCAGCAGCAAAATTATTCGAGCGCTATCAATAATTCCTATGTAAAAAAAAAAAAAATACACTTAATACTTTTTTTTTAATAAATCCTTGTCAAATCATGTACTTAGTCAGTTTAAGAACATGGTTCGACAAGTATTTATTTAACAAAGCTGTATTAAGTTTACTTTTTTTACATAGGAATTATTGCTAGCGCTCAAATAATATTGCTGCCAACTGTGTTAATTTTAAAAGAATGCATAATGAATTGCAAACGAGACATTTTCCTTTAAAATTAGTCAGTGATTTGCAATACATGATAGTAGTATAGAAATCAAGCACTTAAGGATCAGGCTGGAAGGATCCTCACACTTAAGAGTCACCCGGAAGTGAATGTCCTCTCTTTGTTTATTTACATGTCAATAACCTATACATAACCCCCCCTACACCCCCCGGCTCGTCACTTGATTGACCTTGGGGGTTCATTGGGCCCGAATATCAACAATGTACTTATGTGTGTTGCTAAATATGTAGTATAAAATGTATTAAAAGCATGTCTTACGCTGTTTATTTACCTCGTCACGGTCTGTACAACCACGCGGTAGATCTTATTTTTCTACTTTCGGCGCAAGGTCGAATGATGACTTTTAATGCTAATATAAATAGGTCGTGCATGAAAAGAAGGTTCGCTCTTTGTTTATTTACATCGTTACGGTTCATGCATCCATGTAACAGATCTTATTTTTCTACTTTCACCGCAAGGTCGAATGTTGTGTTTCTTAATGCTAATATAAATCAGCCACGCATGAAAAGCAAGTTCTCATAAACGGTGAAAGTCTTTAATCGTATCTGACGTGATTTATTTTTCGAAGAAAAAAAAAATATGAACGTTAAAAAGCATGTCTCGTTTTATTTAGTTTTGTGCGCATTGAATATACTTAGTTTTTCATTTTCTTTATATTATATATTGAACCATTGGAATTATTGTGTAAAGGATAATTATCAAGTAGATCTAAAAAATTCTAATTGTTCGCATTCGGATTATATAGGTCGAAGAATCTTTTTCCATATTTGCAGAAAAAATAATAATAATGTATATGACATACGCTATTTTTGGAAGAATGAAAATAATGTTTTGAAAGCCAATAGAACCGGCGTTCAAATGAATGAAAAAGAATTTTTTAAAGTCTGCAAATATTGTCCGTCAAATATATAAAATTCGCATAAAAACAGAATGGTATAACATTAAGTTTTTTGTTTTCGCATGCGACGATGCGTTTTTCGGATTTGAAGCTAAAAAATAATAATAATTACGGAAAAATATGCTACGTTTAAGACACCCAAGTTCATGTCTCATAGTCGGTCCCAGTCAATCCGGTAAAACATCCTTGGTTCGGAAAATGATTCATAAAAACATTTACGGATCAAAAATTAAGAAAGTAAAATGGTGTTATTCATATGCTGCACCTTGGTTTGTAAACGAACCCTGCATCGAATTTATAGAAGGGCTTCCAACGACTTATGAAGAAGGCGATTTGATTGTTATTGATGATTTAATGCATCATCTGAACGACAAAATAGCGGATCTTTTTACTGCAGCATCCCACCATTGCGGAACCAGTGTTATACTAATTTTACAAAACATGTTTCCGAGATTGAAAGTAATGAGAGACATTAGTCTGAATGCGCACTATATCATACTGTTTAAAAATGCGAGAGACGCCTCCCAAGTGAATTGTTTAGGAAGACAGATATATCCGCACAATTGTCAATTTTTCATGGATGCATATATAAAAGCGACTAACAAACCTTTTGGTTATTTAGTCATTGATTTGCATCCAAAAACAACAGAGGAGTTGCGCATGCGAGAAAGTCTTTTTCCCTCTCAGGACGGATTTTGTTGGATATTTCAACCAAAATGACGAAAAAGAACATTCAAAGACAATATCATTTTTTACGGATATTGTCTCGTTCTCATCCGCAGCAAAAACGTGCATTGCTAAAAACGGCGAATAAGGCACAAATTGATTCTGTCTGCGAAATATGTTTGAACATATTGAATGGAAATATACCCGTCAGCGTAAGAAAAATGAAAAAATATAAAAATTTGATTAGAATGCTCTCTAGCAAAACTTGTTCAACGCAAAAGAAAAAGAAAATGTTAATCAACCAATCAGGTGGATTCTTACCAATTATAGCACCGGCTATAATATCCGCATTGGGTAGTATATTAGGACCGATTATTTCAAAAAAATTGATGAAGTAATTAAGACGTGTGATCATGGCCAAAAGAGTTGCTCTCATTCCCGAAGAATTGGTATCTTCATATCAACTTCAAAAACCGGAGTTGCGTCTGGAAGATGACATTGACTCATTACTGGAGAGAGCAAATATTCCAGATGATTTGAAAGTAAAACTGTTGAGCCAACTTATCATGCGATACCACAAGGTTGTGCACGCACCTCCAGACCCTGTTCGCGTAAGTATGACAACAGATGAACCGGAGAATATCACCAAGCCAAGTGAACAAATCGTTGAGGATCCGATATTGAAAGGTATTATGTCCACAATTCCAAAGCGTTCTGCGAAATATGTATCTCTAATTGCAGAAAAATTGAAAACTAGAGAATACTCTTGGAACGAAAAAGGAGAGTTTCTGCAAAAAAAACAACCAATAGTCGGATCAAGTGTGATAGATTATTTTCATTATCTCATGACAAGTTCCAAAACTGCATCACCACCGCGTCATTTTTTTCATTTCTTGAAAGCCATAAAAGAAATTAACGTTCCTCTTTCCTGGATAGCGAATCAAAATTTAGTATCGCACATGAAAGCAATGCCGCGCTCTCAAATAGTGTCAGATAGCGAAGATTCCGAAGAGAACGTGTTTCGTAAGTCTACAAAACGTGCCATCAACCTGCAAAGAAGAGAAGATCGTTTTAAAACACAACAGCGCATTCGATCCTCGATGAAAACTCCGCAAAAGATGGCAAAATGGCAATCAATTTAAAAGATAAAATTTTAGAAAAAATCTATTATGATGCAGAAAATCCCGGCTCATACGGAGGCGTATCACGATTGGCAAAGTCTGCTCAATTACCTTTGAAAACTGTTCGCGAATGGCTGACAAAACAAGACGCTTATACCCTTCACAAACCAGTGCGCTATAAGTTCAAACGACGCAGAGTGTTAGCTTTCGGTATCGGAGAATTAATGCAATGTGATTTAATTGACATTTCAAAACTTTCAAAATATAATAAGGGTTTTAAATATATACTCGTGGCAATTGATGTTTTCTCTAAATATGCATATGCAATACCCCTTAAGAAAAAAGACGCTGATTCCGTGGCTGACGCGTTTAAAAAATTACTGAAGCAGGTAAAGCACGTTCCAAACATACGAACAGACGAAGGGAAAGAATTTTATAATAAAAAAGTCCAATCTTTATTTAAACATCACAATATAAATCACTATTCTACGCTTAGCGAAAACAAATGCGCAGTCGCAGAGAGATTTATCAGAACACTTAAAGAAAAACTTTATCGTATATTTACTCACACCGGGTCTTACAGATATATAGACGTGTTGAAACATGTTATGAAAAGTTACAACGCGAGCAAACACCGCAGCATCGGTTATGCTCCGATTAATGTGACACCGGATTTAGAATCTGAAATTTTCGAAAAACTTTACGGCTACAGATCAAATACTAGTTATGAATTCGAGGTTAATGATCGCGTTAGAATATCGAAAGCAAAACGCGCGTTTCACAAAGGTTACTTGCCCAGTTGGACGAACGAAGTTTTTATAATAGATAAGCGCTATCCGTCGAATCCACCCACCTATCTTTTGAAAGATCTTAAAGAAACGAGTATAAAAGGCAGATTTTACGAACCAGAACTTCAGAAAGTGACAAAAACTTCTCGCGACTTTTGGAAGATAGAGAAGATTTTAAAGACAAGAGGAAAAGGCAGAAACAAAGAATATTTTGTCAAGTGGGCGGGTTTCGATCAAACGCATAATTCGTGGATAAAAACGTCATGGATGCGGCAATAAATGATTTTTATGTTACGCTTCCTAGCAATGCGAGTGCAAAGTATTTTCCTCAAAACACGCAATCATCCTATCGTACGAAACTGTCATCGCCGTTGTTATTAAATGATTCATGGGAAGTCGGTCTATCCGAAATTATTATACCTCGAAACTGGTTTAACATTAGCGATCATAACAACGACTATTCTTTGCGATATGAAGAGGAAACGGAAAGTGTATTGGAAAAGAGAGTTTACGATATAGGATTCGAATATGACCCCGGAAAAAACATCGATGAATTATTTATTGAACTAAATAAAAAAATTGAAACACACGTGTCCGATCGGGAGAGCGTGAAATTTATACCCGATCACGATAGAGTAAATGTTACAGTCGATATTCAAGAAGGATTTGAAATAGAGTTGAAAAAATCTGATACATCGAAACTATTATATATGCTTTATTTACCTAACGAGGACACCATCATAGCAAAAACTTTTACTACAAAGTTTCGTCGCTCGAACGAAAAAAAAAGTCAAAAATTTACTGTTATCGATAAAAATCCATTAAATTCAACAACTCATATCATTCCCATCAATCCTATTAAAAAAAGCGAAGTCGATTATTTCGCATACGAAGGACTAGTTTTTCTACACATTAACAAAAACATCGAACACCTAAATCTTCAAAATTATGTAACTTTTAATTATGATGCGGATTCAGACGAGTTAGAAATTAAAGTATCTGACTATGCAGAAATGCAAATCTCCAAAGAGGTCGATCAAACTTTCTTGCATGTTCTTGGTAAAGACGATGATCAACTTATTAAAAACAAACAATCATTTAAAATTAATTCCTCATTGAATGTCGAAGCAGGCGAAACCCTAAAGTTAATTGTGAATGAATATCCGAGAGTGAAAAGATATAGAAAGGTTCATGAGAATTTACGAGTGAACCCAGGCATATATAAAACCGCAGGAGATTTGTTTAGACAATTTAATAAAATTCGATTGCGACAACTGCCTGATTTTAAAGTAGAATTGCGCGTACCCGAAAATCATGAGATAACTTTCGGACGCGGTCTCGCAGACATGTTAGGATTTGTCGACACGCACTATAAAAGCGGGCAACACGTTGGCACATATCCTCTAGAATTGGACGCCGGCGTTTCGGAGATATTTATTTATTCTGACATTGTTGAGTCTCATTTTTGCGGTGATTCTTATGTACCTCTTCTGAGAGTAATAGCAACTCAGAATGAAAAAGGAGATCAAATTGTAAAACATTATGACAAACCAATTTATTTCCCTTTGAGAAAACAATTTATAGACACTATAGAGATAGAATTGCGATCATCTTCGGGTAAAAACATCATATTTACTGGCGGGAAAACAATAGTCGGTTTATCCTTTCGGCGTAAAAATCTATAAATAGAAAGCACATTTCGTAAATTGTTTCATTAGTTGTCGCAATAGGGAAAATGCATCTACATGCAAAAGATTGCGAGGCATACTATTGCGCGCAAGTCGGCGGCGGTCCTTATTTTCAAGGGATAGCTCACCAACGAGGCTATGGGTTTTTTGGTGATTTGAGACGTTATATCAGTCCGCTGGCAATGAGAGCGGGACGATATTTGGCAAAAAATTTATTTCAAACTGGAAAAAATGTCATTTCGGATGTTGCAAGTGGTACGTCATTTAAAGATTCGGCTCGAAACCGCTTCGGCGAAACATCAAAGAATATACAAAAAGACATATTTGAAAAATTGCAGCAACAGGGTCAAGGTATAAAAAGAAAACGTAGAAATAAAACGCTTCATTCGAAGACAAAACGTCGCAAGACAACACGAGACATATTCGATTAGCAGCAATAATGGCCGGGCAAATCTGTTTGAAGAGTGAGCTAGACTTGTTTCAGTTAAATCCGACGCAGCTTGCAATTGATAATTCCAACTTTGTCGAAATACATCCTGTGTCTTCTTTGGCAGAAAAAACACCGATCGAATTTTATATTAGCGGAAACGGGGAACACTATGTAGATTTGGCTCATGCAATTCTACATTTAAGACTTAAAGTAATGAATTCCGATGGCACGGATTTAAAAGCAACCGATAATGTAGCCCCTGTAAATTATATTCTAAATACGTTATTTTCGGAATGTTCGATATTTTTAAATGAAAAGCAGGTTTCGTCTCAAGCCAATTATTCTTATCGCGCGTTTACGGAGAGCTTGCTTCTCTATTCTAAGTCTGCCCAGGAAAGTCTGCTGACCGCCGCCCTCTTCTACAAAGATACTGCAGGCCATCACGATGTAAAAACAAAAAGTTTAACAAATGCAGGTTATAACACTCGAGAAAAAGCTTGTAAACTAAGTAAAGCAATAGATCTCATAGGCCCGCTTCATTTTGACTTGTCTAGTCAACCAAAATTATTAATCAACGGTGTTAACGTTCGCATAAAATTAGAACGGAACAAGGATGCATTCGCGCTGATGTCGACAACAGATACCCATTCGATTAAAATTGAAGCGGCAAGTCTGTACATCCGAAAAATCAATGTCGCGCCTTCTGTGATGATAGCACACGAGAAAGCATTGGAGAAAGGCGTTGCAAAATTACCCATTCGCAGAGTAGAAGTTAAAACCTTTGCTCTTTCAACCGGTTTGCAATCATCTACTATAGCAAATGCTTTCATAGGTCAACTACCTACGCGTTTGATATTGGGGTTTGTTTCTAACGAAGCATATAACGGAAATTTCGGTAAAAATCCTTTTAAATTTCATCATTACGGTCTAAATTATCTTTGCGTGTTGAATGGCGGACAGATGATACCCTCAAAACCATATCAGCCCAACTTCGAAAATGATGCCTATGCGCGAAGTTATTTAAGCCTTTTCACCGATTTAAACAGATATCACAATTCTCCCAACATTAACAAAAATTATGCGGAATATAAAGACGGTTATACTTTGTATGCTTTTGATTTAACGCCAGATCTTGCAGCCGGTGAGAATCACGGAAGTATAAATAAAACTGGAAATATCGCTTTTGACATAAAATTCAACGCAGCATTGCCAGAGACGGTAACGCTTGTAGTGTATGCTGAATACAGAAACATAGTTGAGATAGACAAATCTCGGGGAATTACAACCGATTTTTAAGAATGAACGAGGAAATTGTCAGCCTGATCGAACAGTTTCAAAGTTTAAAAATGGATGAAGTGCGACAATTTTCTGGAAAACAAATTGAAGAATTGGTCGAACAGTTTCAATGGAAAGACGAAGCTATAGCCGAAATTGGTGGCGAATTATTTTCCGACGGCATAACACTTTCTCGCATTGCTCACTTTTATGTATTCGCAGAAAAATTAATTCAACGACATCCTGAAAAAAAAAATGAAATATGTGAAGCAGTTTTTAGAAGTATCACTGAAAATTTGTCTTTTTAAAACATGAACACTATCACATTGTGTCGCCTCGCATGCGGCGATGGTAAGATTCGACCGACGTTCGAAGGTATATACCCTTCGAATATTTTACCCCGAAAAAGAAATCCTCGTTATTCAATGTATATTGCAAATTTAGATCCAATCTCGTTGCCCGGAAGTCATTGGGTGGCCATTCATTTTCATAACAAGAGTGTTTATTATTTCGACAGTTACGGTCTTGCTCCTACAAATCAAAATATTTTGAATTTTTTGAAGAGAAATGCCGACACAATAATGTATAACACAGAATGTTTTCAAAACAAATTGAGCACAACCTGCGGTCATTATTGCTTATACTTCTTGTACTGTCGCGCAAGACATTTGAAACTTAAAGATATTATTATAAACAAAAAAAGAAGAAATGATCAGTTTATTAAACAATTTGTGTTACAACGTTTTAAACCCGTGAGATGTTGTCATTTGTCCCACGCCAAGCAACAAAAGTGTAAAGCCTGGATAAAGATGCACTCCTCTTTGAATAGTTCACATTAATCAGTTTGCTTTCGAACGACGAGGATGGAACGGTTCGGAATTCTCCGCGTGTATAAGCCTGAACAAAGTTGTGACGATGTGAATAAAGAAAAAGGTCAGGTTTTACACGTTCAAAACAATTTTTTCAAAAATTTGAAAGATTGCATGCAATTATCTATAAGTTATGGACAACAACCTAATGAAACGTGCAGCTATTTCAAGATTTTAAAAAGTTCGGACATGGTTCGATTACTGCATGCTTCGAAGAAAGACACTCAATATGGCTACCTATATCTGACCGCCAAGCCTGGAGACCCCATATCCTTATTGTCGCATTCATATGCACTGTTCGATGATTTAATGGAGTGCATTACTGACAACAACAAAGAAAAGAAATTTTCTGAAGAACTTGAATGCAGCATGCATGTGAAAATTGCATATTTCAAAATATTAAAAGACGAGGAAATTATTTCCGAATTGCACCGTTCTTGGATGTAATTCATATGTATGGAACTGAACTGAGTTATATGTGTGCAACAATTGTATATTTCAAAAATAGTAAAAGATCTCCAAACTCCATCATTCTCGAATGTAATTAATATGTTATAAATATTTTTTTTTCACAATGTATGTGAAAATTATCTATTTTTTCAAAATATTATGTAATTAATATACAATAAATCCTTTTTTATTGTGCAAATATGTGTTTGTCTTTATTTTGTTATGTGTATTTCATTTTAGCATTTTCATTTTAAACATAAATATTTAAAAAAAAAGAGAAATCATTTAAAAAGTTTCAACTTCCATGTTGTAGCATTCACATGTGCATAAAAAGTTATTAGGTGCCGAGTGAATGGTAAAATATTCCAGGCGAACCGTTTTTATACAAGTTCAACAGGAAATAACCCACAATCCGTCGCGAGAAACATAAAAGCACACTATTTGTTCACGAAGTTGTTTCTGGAATGGTTCTATTATATCAATTATGCTAATTTTAAACCCGGATATTAACAGTTGAATGAAAAGGCGGGAAAAAAAATCATATTATTAATTTTATCGATCATAATGCTAATATAAACTTGATCGAAGAATAATACTTCCGCTCTCTGATTAACCTTTAAAAATCCTTCTAATCTTAATTTATGCTTCATTTGCACAATTTTTTACTTAAATATTAAAAAACTATAAATCTTTTCCTGTTCCGCCATAACTTCCGCTCTCTGATAAGTCATTAAAAATACTTCTAATTCACATTTATGTATAATTTGTACAATTTTACTTATATATTAAGAACTATATCACTTTTTTCCTGTTCCGTCATGACATTTCTTCCTGTCTATTCATGACAGTGAATATTTTGCAATCGTGACATTAACCCATATTTAGATTTGCTTTTCGACTCATTGAAGCAAAAAATTATCCTTATTCTTCGACCATATAAATACGCGTCCGAGTTTTAAGATATTCACTTTTTCTGACAGTAACCGCTTGGATAATATCGGCTGTAAAAAGATGGATTCTTCAATTGCAGGTAAATATTTATTATACATTAATATTTAGTAATCTTTTTTTTTTTTTTTTTCAAAATTTTTCAATATATTGAATAATTAAAAAAAGTTTTTTTTTTTCTGCTAGAAAGAACATCCACGCACATTAACCCTTTCGACGTTAAGCGTTTTTTTCTTTTGTCGCAATAAAAATACCTGAAATGTTTACCGTGTACTACAAAATAAAGACCCGTCTTTGGAATTCAGTGTTGCACTTCAGGAGCTCTAGAGTTGAGAAGAAATATTTTTCCCCCACACACAGAGGGCTAATCTCTTTGTTGAAAGAGGCGTGTATCAATACAATGGAAATATCTTAACACAATAGAAGTTGACAATCTTTTAACCAGATGTACCTCTCAGCTGAGCTACGATGATTTTTGAGGGGAAAAGGAAACACTGCTTTATTTTTCAGATAAAATAAGCGCATAGATATTTCTAAGTAGAGTTAAGACTGCAAATTTTAAAGTGTAATTTATGTATAATACTAATAAAACGCATCTATTTTCCTCAGATTTATGTGTTCCTGAAAAAGATGCAGCACATCAAATCTCTTTAAATACATTCCCTAAGAACTATCTTTAAAAGTTAAGATAATTATAAAAACAAATAAATAAATAAACTTTATATAATAGTTAAGACAAGTAGATGAGACAAAATAAAAACATTTAAAATTAGTCGTTCGTATATATATATATATATATATATATATATATATATATAAGGATAGAGTTTTGTTCTTTATTTATTTTGATATGTGTGGAGGGGGGTGTTGAAAAAGAAAAAAAATTATGTAAAAAATTGATTGCATATTTTATAAATTATATGCTTTTTTTTTGAAGCTTCATGCTTTTTTCAATAATATATGCACTAAAAAAAACTTTTATATTAATATTGTAATTTTCTATGATTAGTTGTTTATTTATTTGTTATTAGTATTATTTTCTTGTAAAGTTTCCTGAAATCAATCTTGTAGCTGTAACTTGTCTAGAGCCCTCGAAGTTAAAAAAAGGTGTTTTTTTTTCTTTCTTGAAATGGAAGTAAGGAAAAAAGATACTTGGAAAAAAGATACTTGATGTAATGCTGATGTAATGCTGATGTAATGATGATGATACGTAATGGAAAAAAGATACTTGATATAAAATTCTTAATAACAAAAGCTCAAGTTTCCCGTAACTAACACTGAAAGCTATGTCAAAGCTTAAACAATGTATTGGAATAAAGAAATTAATTTTTTTTCCATGATGCATTTCAAATGAAAATATATATGTATATATATTAATAATGAAGGAAGATAATTTAACGAAAAAATCTCCTTAATATGTGGAGTTTTAATGCGTCGTGGAAAATCTCTCTCTATATATATATTAATGGCTAAGAGCTTTTTGAGTCTGTTTGTTTGTGTGTTGACGCAAGTTGCCACCAGCTTTCCATACTTTAGTTAATTTTAAAAAATCTAATTGTCCGATCGATAAGTTAATTCAACAGATGGATTCAGAAAAAATGCCCCTTTCATTTGGTACCTTATTTGTAACGAAATTTTGATTAGATTTTTTAAAATTAATTAAAATATGAAAATAATAACTTGGTAGAAGTTTTAAAAATGGACATATACATTTTTAATTGTTGCCAAAAAAAAAAAAAAAAAAAAAATGAAAATAATAATAATAATAATAATAAATAAATAAATAAATAAATAAAATTACGAATTATTATTTTCCCCCCAGTAAAAATTGCATAGATATAGTATTTTATATAGATCTATCATCCCCATGTTATGGTGCAAAGATTTTTGAATGGCTAAGAGATTTTTGAGTCTGTTTGTCTGTGTGTTGACGCAAGTTGCCACCAGCTTTCCATACTTTAGTTAATTTTAAAAAATCTAATTGTCCGATCGATAAGTTAATTAAACAGATGGATTCAGAAAGAATGCTCCTTTCATTTGGTACCTTATTTGTAACGAAATTTTGATTAGAATTTTTAAAATTAATTAAAATATGAAAATAATACCTTGGTAGAAGTTTTAAAAATGGACATATACATTTTTATTTGTTGCCAAAAAAAAAAAAAAAAATAATAATAATAATAATAATAATAATAAATAAATAAATAAATAAAATTACGAATTATTACATTTCCCCCAGCAAAAAAAGCATAGATATAGTATTTTATATAGATCTATCATCCCCATGTTATCGTGCAAAGATTTTTGATGTCAAAAAAAGTTTTGGCATCAGACAATAGTGAATATAAATCTCGGAAATAATAATCGAGCAGAATGTTCAGGAATTTTTAAAATGCCGAAATATTGTACGGCTTTTAACTGTTGTAATAAATATATGAAAAGAAACGGGATAAATTTTCATAGATAAGTTATACTCAAGTAATTTATGAAAAATATCATTTTTATAATCAGTTCTTTGTTATTATTATGAAACAATTACTGTCTTTATATTTGATGAAATACTCTCTTTAAATTTTAAGATTTTATATTAGTAAGTAATATGAAATTTTCAAAATTCTTTTAAATGTAGTTAGCAGCCGCGGAAGTTTTAATACATAACTAATCTGTTGTGGCCACCACGAGACTTTCTTCTATATATAATCTTATACAAATTTACGCAATACAAATTATTTATTAAATATAATTTATTAAAATTATTTTCCATGATGAATGCAGACGATTTTTATCTCAAAGAAGTATAATAATAAATGCAGAAAGAAAGTCAGTTTTGTGCAGATATGAGTATACTACAGTATAGTTAATTAAAAAAAAAAGGAAGAAGAAAAGGATGAAAAATGGGTATCTAGAGTTTTTCATTCTCTTTTAGTACAAAAATTATTCATAAATTTTATTAGCTAAATTATCTATGTGTTTCCCGTGTATACTAACTCGAGGAAAAATATCCATATATAAGTAAAATGGCCGACTTTTCCCAAATGAAAAGGAATCCCTTTTTCACCCTCGATGATTAAAATATGCTTTCACGTGAAAAAAAAAAAAAAAAGTTAAATAATAAATTTGCTCGTGCATATGTAAACTGCATGAAGTTTTTATGGCTTTAAAAATTAAATAATATTAATAATTTTAAATTTTAAATGTTACAAAGAAATAAACTGCGAAAAATTCGCACGGGCTTGCCAGTTAATAATAAATTAAATATTTAGAATTAAATTACGTCGAGAGAAATGAATAATATAAATAAATAAACGAATACATGATTATACAATAAAGAGTAAAAAGTTTCAGCTCTATTTTTCTTGGAAACTTTTCAAATTTATATAAATATTACGCGGTGAAAGTTGAAGAAATTTGTTTAAATTTTATGTAGATCAGTGTTTAGTAATTTGAACTGGCAAGAAGAAATAAATTTTGAAATACATTTCTTATAATCGAGCGTGAATTTTTTTTTTTTTTTTTTTTTTTTTTTTTTTTAGTCCATGAAAATTAATTTTGTTGTTTTTCAACTAATTTCAACAAATTCGATAAAAAAAAAAAAAAAAAAAAAAAAAAAAACTGCAAATTTTGCTTTGTTAAACAATCGAATAAGGATTATTTTCCTTATTAATAAAATATTCTGCATTTATAAAATTAAACAAAACATTCTTGATTTAAATTGATTTTAACCCTTTGTAACCCACCGGGACTTTAAAGTCCCATAAAAAAAAAAAAAAAGGAATCCTCAATATAGCCTAAATTTACTGCGGGATTTCATTGGAACTTCAAACTCCCTATAGTTTACGCTTTCCCTACAGTTTAAGGTAAATTTAATATGAGATGTTTCTCATGCAGAAAAAAAAAAAAAAAAATACAATAAAAAAGTTTAGAACTATTTCTCCAAAAATAAGGTAACTTGGGATATAAAGGGTTAAGTAAATTAACTCGTAGAAATGTTTTTTATTTAATTTTTTAATGTTTATATTTTATATTTTAATTAATTACAATATGTATTTCTTCCAAAATTTTGACATTTTTATTTATAGAAAATTTGTGATTTTTAATGGCATCAGTAGTTATATTAAACATAAATAAACCCCTCTCAGTTGATTTGTTAGCTATTATTAATTCGTACTCTGCTATTACTCCTATTTAAAAAAAATATTTATATATATTACTTTTGAAATAAATTTATGACGAAACATAAGATTTATTGTTTTATGGAGAGAAAAATTTGGGAATGAAAGGGTTAAGGTAATTTGCAGAAAATAACAGATTCTTAATCGTAAAATGGCAACATGAATAAACAAATTATTTATTATTTTGAAGGATAATGTTCGTTAGGTCGTCATAGCCCTACCTTTTTCAAGTAATTTTTATTGCTTATTATCTCTCTCTATATAAATGGCTAAGACAGTTTTTTTTTCCTGTTTGTCCGTTGCTGGACGCAAGTTGACAGGCTAAGAGAGATTGTCTTCTCTTTGTCTGTATGTTGTTGCCACCAGCTTTTCATAATATAGATAATTTGAAAAAATCTAATTGTCCGATCGATAAGTTAATTAAACCAACGGAATCAGAAAAAATGCCCCTTTCATTTGGTATCTTATTTGAAACGAAATTTTATTAGATTTTCTAAAATTAATTAAAATATAAAAATAATATTATGGAAAAGCTTTAAAAATGGATATTTAAATTTTTAATTGTTGCCAATCCCCCCCCCCCCCCTTCCAACATAAAAAAAATCTAGTTCGCATAGGTGGACTCTGCTCAGTTACCCATCATATTTATGTTCTCATAAATTTCTAGTGCGAGACATATTATAATCATGTTAAAAGAAATGAATTTGACCAAAGCTTGATACAGTAACAGAATGAAATCCCCGCCTAATAGGCTATCCACCGTTTACTTCGATATATTTATCTTATTCTAATCTATTGATTTATTTTATCAGGGTCAATTCTGTTGTTTAGTTTTCATGATACTATTTCCAAAGCAGTAATCCTCAATTTCATATTTATATGAAAAATTTACAATTTTGCTATGTTCATAAAATCGTAAATTACAAATAATTTACGAAATTTTCCTATTAGAATGTTTATATTCAATCATGTTCAAACAAATATCATAAATGTAATTCTGAAGTTGTCTAATGTATTTATGATCCTCAAAATGGAAGTTTATGCTCAATTTTGCCTTATTCTGGCATGTTAAGTAAATCTTAAATTCCAAATAATTTTTTTAATTGAAAAAATCATAGTCTATGATATTCATGCCAGTATCCAAAATAATATTTAAAAAGTGGTTTGACATCTTTACGATGAAAATATCCCTCAAGATTGACGTTTATGTGAAATTTTGCCCTATACTGCCATGTTAAGAAATTCGAAAATTTCCAATAACTTGCGAAAATTTCAAATTAGCATATTTATAGTTACTGGTGTTCATTCCGGCATCAACACTGATATTTTAAAACTGGTCTGACATTTTTACAGTAAAAATTTTCCATTTAATGCTCGATCAAGTGAATTTTTGTCCTATTCTCCCATGTTAAGAAAATCGTAAATTTTTAATAACTTATGAAGTTTTTTAATTCGAATGTTGCAAATAAATAGGGTTCTTGCTAGTATCTAAAGTAATATTTTAAAACTGATCTGACCTCTCTGCGATCATTTGTTCGTGAGATATCGTGTAAACAGACTAACAAACTAACGGACTAACACACTAACGGACTAACACGCTAACAGACACACTACAGACAGACACCATAAAAATTTTGTCACTTTCGGATTCCTCACACCTGAAAACGTAAAAAAAAGTCTAAAAACCGAGGTTGACATTTTTCACGATTACCTGAGTTCATACCTATAGTATGATGGGGAACTAATATGATTAACGCGGGAAAAAAAAAAATAAATTTTCTCATGCGCATGAAAAAATGAAAATATGAAAATGAAGTAAAGAAAAAATAAATAAATAAAATAAAATAAATAATAAACCTCAATTTTGATCCCCCCCCCTTTTGTTTAAATAGTATGTTAAACAGATGAATCGCGCTTTGTATGAATTTCTGCATTTACATTAAAGAGCTTTACTTATTGATATTCCTGGGTAATTTTTAAAATTTTGTTGCTGAAATAGATCGGACATTTTTCGCCAAGTACTCCACTTTCGTAAAAGCCACTTTAAGCCAAGTAGCGCATAAAAAATATAAATAAATTATAAAATGTTGCAAAACAGAAAAGAAAGAACGAAAGGAAAACGAAAAGAAAGAAACAAAACAAAATAATAACAAATTATATGTTTTTGTCTACAGTGACGATAAAAATTCAAAAGTCGCCAAGGGGCTACATTAAGGCTGTACCATGATTAGGTTTACATATTTCAGTATTTCATTATTTATTTTTCTACATGCCAACTAGTATTAACTAACTCAACTGCTATTATAAACACAAAAATTGTCTCATACGATAGATGTAGCCGATCATAGCACATTGTAATATATTTGGTGTGAAATTGTTGTCATTTTATGGTTGATCGAATAAATCAAATAAATATAGAAAATAACGTGAAAGAAAATATTATGAACACCACGTATAGTGTTATTTATATGTAACTGGGATTCAAATATAAAATGGCTACTTCAATTTTTTTCGATACTGTCCGTTTCGAAACTGTCATCCGATAAGCACCCAAATGGAAGCCCACTGGTAAGCTACTGTCACAAGCAATAGGGCCAAACACCCTAGAGCCTGCGAATGAGTGGGTTGCTGCCGAAGGCAGCGGGGAACCAAAGCGAGCTTTAAAACAATTTCATGATTTCTTTAAATTTTATTTTTTTTTGTAAAGTGATATAGAAAAGAGTTTCCTTTAAATATAGTGACCAGCGAAGCGAGAAAAGCCTTCGTTGATTCACTACCTTACCTTCATTGATTTCATGAATTAAAATATGGTTTCGTTAACAAACTTTGATCTATTGACAAGCAGGTAGCATCAGACCGAGTTTTGTACATTTCGAGTTTGATTTTGAAATTTTTCCCGCATTCGGAATTCGGTTCGTTCCCAAACCGGGGCTTTGCTAGTTGTTAATAAACTTCGCTAGTCACTATATTTAAAAAAAAAAAAAAAAAAAAAAAAAAAATCCAAAGAATTGAGCCACCGTTTTTTTTTCCCTTTTAATCGCTTCATGAATAAATAACAATAGTAATAAAAAAAAATTTACATTGAAATTGCTCTAGATCTTTATTTGGGTACTGTACTGACTGCCCACGGCCGCTTTTTTTCTTCCTGCACTGCATCGGTCCAAGTTCACACTATGTTTAGAAGAGTCTTTATTGAGTACTTCAATTTAGGTATTTATCGACAACAGGTGGAGCTGTTAATGTTCAAGAACTGTGATTTTAAAGATGACTGTGTCTCAGCATCTATTATGTATTTTTCTTCAAGCCGTGTATTTTATATCCTACGCTCTTCGCACTATATTACCATATGATTTCGACCAATATAAGACCATTTTAATAAATTTAATATTTTGTACTATATTACTGTTTTTTTTTTTTTTTTTTTTTTTTTCTGATAAATAAAATAAACTAACAAAAAAAAAAAAAAAAAAATAAATAAATAAAAAATCCTTTTCAAAGAATTTAATTGTATGAAAAGTAAAAAGTTTAGATATTATAAATATTATACATGAACATGAATGTTATAAATAGTTTTTTTAATTCAAAATTTTATATGTTTAGTTTGTTTCGACGATTTTACAATTTGAATTCAATAAACATAATAAATAAAAAATAAAAAAAAGGGGGGAGAAGAAGGAAAATTTCCCTCTAATGAAAAAATTACATAAAATATAAACAGCGCAATAGCTGTTGCTAAGGTACGCAGACTGAAATGAGTTAATAAATTTTAGAAAAGAAAACATAAATGTCAAAGAATAAAATCGAAAAAGAAAATAATAATAATAATTTTAAAAAATTCAATGGCGAAAAATATCTTAATGATGTGCACTTTTATGGTCCAAGTTACCTTTCTGCTAAATTTTGTAGATCTGCGATCAGTAGTGTAAGCACCAGAGCCAGACAGTCACACAGATACAGAGATGTGCATATAGATACAGAGATGCTTCTCTTGATTTATATACATTTATTTATTTATTTATTTGTTTATTTATTTTATTTATTATTTATTTATTCATTTATAATTTGATAAATTGATTTTGTTATTATTCTTAGTCTTTTTTCTTTTTCTTTTTCTTTTCCTCTTTTTTTTTTTTGGGGGGGGGGGGGGGGGTATGTATTTACTAGATTAATCTTTTACCTTTGTTTTTATCGAATGTCAAATATGTCAGTAAATTTTGTTAATTCTTCGTTTACATATCATTTGATCTATAATAACAGTAATAATAATGTATTTGTGTAACAGCTGACTGCAGAGTTACAAAATTTTTCATAGTTTCTGTTTTGACTCACAACGAAGCACTTGAAACCAGATTTCTGAATTTTTAAAAATTAATATCAGTTGATTCCACTGTCATTTTCAGTCCCCTCGCTTACCAAAGACAAAGTTAAAAAAGATTTTCTGTGAATCAAGAACATTACCAGAGATAAAGACTTCTACTTCTTCTTCTTCTTCTTCTTCTTTTTTTATTTTTTATTTTTTTTTTTCCCGTAGTACGACAGGTCTTACTATTTCTTTTAGACATTGATTTTCCATTGTCGCCGTTTATTGTATTACACCTTGAAAAAATGACGAAAGTTTGACATTGTATCTGTCCAGATTATTAAATTTTATGAAGAATTGGTACACCTATTAATCAGAACGATATATAGCTAACGCCGTATTTTTTAATTCAGTGGGACATTGGTTCAAAAGGTATTAAATAAAAGTCACACTTTAAAATTAAGAAAAAAGAAAGAAAGAAAGAAAGGGGGAAAAAAAAATGATGCCTAATAAATAAATAAACAAATAAATATATTTCTTTCTATGTCGAAGAAAGAAAAATGAACGTGCAAAAAATAAAGTTGAGAAAAATCGTGCTTGACCGATATATATTACCAGTTATCATTATATTATTTTTCTTTATGTTGAAAATAAATAAATAAATAAAATATAGTAACGTTAACATGCATGTATTTATTATAATTTCAGAAGGATTTGACGTCTTTTTTTATACTATGAAATTATTTAAAAATATTTATTATTAATATTTAAAATAATGTTAAATCTACTTAAAACAGTTTTCAAAAAATTTGGTCATAAATATGTAAAATAAAAAAAAAAATAAAAAAAAGGAAAAGGAAAAAAAAAGTAAGAAAAGAAAGAAAAATGGCATTTTTAAGAAATAACTTGTTTGAAACATGTATATGTTAAACTAATTACATTCAAATATAATTAACCTGATAAATAAATACCATTGCTAGGAAGCTTTATTAGTTACAAAACTTGCAACAGTTATTTCAAGTCAAAATAATAGTACGTCACTTCATTAGGTGAAAAGGCAAGCACGAAATCATTAACAAAGCAAAAAGGCGCTATCGCGCTTACTAAGATATTTAAAATGACTTCTACATATGGCTTTCTTAGAAATATCATTTGATGAATTTCGGAGTAGTGCTGCTGTCTAACGAAAATTGTGTTGGGACATTAAATCTAATTGAATGCGCTAGGTTCCCAGATGTATGCCTACCGTTGGGCCGTTTTAAGGATCCTAGCCCGTATTTAAGCAAGTTTTGTAAGAAATCGCTAAAAACTCTGAACAGGTAAGCCGACGAGCGTATTTGGCATTGAACGTAGAAATGATCTCTAACAAACAGAAAGAACAAATGTTTAAAAATCAATTGTGAAAAGTATTTTTAAAATTGTTGCATAAAAGAATGTTGGATGTTTAATTTCACTGCGAAGCTAATGTAAGTTAAAGGATTAAATGATAATATATGTTTAGTAAAATGTATGGGCTGAAAATTATTTGATATATATGATTATTATTATTTGATATATATTATAAATTATTTGATATATTTGATAATATAATTATGCTTTGCAGCTCAAGAAGTTAGATGTGATCATCTGCAGAAGAAATCATTTTAACCAGCAATTGAGACATTTTATAGCTAAATTACACTGCGCGGCAAAAAGAAAAAAAAAGAGATATGATACCTTTTACTGAATCTTATGTAAAGTGACCTCCTGAATCCGAATATGACTCCCATTTTGCCCAGTCACCCACCGTTTTCTAGATACACCACCCCCTCCCTCAATTTATTACCATGTCTGATAATTTTACGACCATGAATTTAATTTAAAGAATGAAAAATAATTAATTTAACACCTGAAAACAAAAAAACATAAAGTTTAAAAAATAACATTAATAACAGATTAAAAAAAATATAAGTTATGTAATGCATAATTTCAGTGACAAATCCCCCCCCCCCCCAAAATTTTCCCTTGTCGCACATGTCCATGTTTTAGAGTTTTCCAACTCTGTAGCCCCTCAGAAGATATTTAACGATTAAAATACCCTCCCCCTCCTAAAAATCAAATTTATAGCCATAAAATCACCGAAAAATGATAAAAATAGGGGGGCATTCCTAAAAAACAATGGGTTATAGGGCAAAATGGCGTCCTATTCGGATTCAGGAGAAGATTTTACATAAGAATATGCAGAAATGATGTCAGAGAAAATTTTCATGCCGAGCAGTGTTATTCAACATTTAATACAAAACTGCTGTGTCAATAAAATTAATAAATGAGAAAGAAATGTTCTTGATTTTAATGACATATATTTGATTTTGTTTTCTACGGAAGAAAGAAATAAAATATTTTCACCCTCGCGTTTGTAAGAAGTATGTATGTTAGACATAATATTTTAGTATTTTAATTTATTTTCCTATTTTATTGAATAACAGTTTTTATTTATTTATTGAAAAAAAATAATATTTCTTTATAGAATTTTAGAATATTAACAAACAATGGATTAATTATATGGCTTTCTCTTTGCATCGCCCCCATCCTTTATTTAAATTTATATTATTTAATAGAATTAAAATGCATGATGATTGGATTACTCTATATATGTGAATGGGAAATAAATAAAATTTTGATGGAACTTATCCTGATTAACTTTAATATAAATTAATTTAAAAAATAAAGAATGGAGGAAAAAAATACAAAGAAAGACTATTTTTTCTATTGAAAGCAATTTGTGTATTTCACTTCTAAAGATAGCTGATTATATATAATTCTATATTATACATTTAAATTTTAAAAGTACTTTTGTAATTAAACTGTAGAATTAACAAAGTGTAATCGTTTTTATTTAAAGTGAATTAAACTAATATGAAGCAATTTTATTCAAAATGTTGTGTGTAAGACATTAATTTGGAGCGTGTGGTGGGGGCGGTGACACTGGGCTGTTCATACTGCTGAGTCTCGAGTGAGCCCTGCAATTAATCTTCGTTTTAATATTACGGAAAAACACTGGAGATAAAATAACATTTATCTAAAGCATTTCATGCAATGCAATAACATATTTTCCCAAGGAATATACATTCAATATTAGAGGTTCTTATGATTGTCTACCGTGCATTCCAAAAGATACAAAAAAAAAAAAAAAAAAAAAAAAAAAAAAAAGTTAAAAATTGACAAATTTTCCTTTATGAGCTGCATTTCCGTTTACGATAATCTCCAAATCACAAGGGATTCATCTGATAATTCAGTAATCTGTTATAACATTTTATAGATTATATGTATTTACATTCTTAAAAAAAAAAAAAAGAAGAAGAAGAAGAAGAAGAAGAAGAAGAATGGAAGAAAATAGCATTTGCTTGTGTGTATTATTAGTTTTCTTTCTTTCCTTCCTCTTTTTTTCCCCCACACCCCACCCCACCCCACCCCACAAACACCCCACAGCACTGTTTTCATGCTTCTTGAATGCGTATGATCCTATACATTTTTCTAATATCTTGACAGTATGAATGAATACCGTGCATTCCAAAAGACGATCCATTTATGATTATGATCTGATCATCATTCAGTATAACTTTACAGAGTTGATAATATTTAAAAATTTAATATTTGTAAATAATTCAATTTATATAAGTTTGGTTTATAAATATCAAAAACATTAAAGTAATAATTTGTTTTCACCAAATATAATTGAAATATATAAATTAATATAGTCTTGTATGAAGAATATTACGAACAGTTTTGACAAGCATTAATTTTCACTATTATGTATGGCTATTTTAATTTATGCCCGCTTAATTTTAATTTTTTTGATAATTTTTTCTAAATTTATTTACGGTAATTACTATCTACATTTTAACTTTTTACTTTCTCTTATCCCTATGTATGGTAGATAAAGTTTTGCTTATCGGTCAACTTTTCGAAATTGTGTTTTTGTTGTATTTACACCTTTTGAAGTTCCTTGAATCCAAAAAACATGTTTTTCGCCTATTTTAAATTGTTTTTAATGAACATTTATATAACAGTATTTGTTATTTTATTCTATAATGTACAATCTGTCATTATGGTAATGAATTTCGGGTAAGAGAAAGTTATGTGAGTGCCACACCAGAATATTTATTTTTTACCATATAGTCCTGCAGAAAATTTTAGGCACCTAAAAAATAAGTTTAATCCTCTTTAACTGTCTTAAGCAGTTGTTCACTCTACTCTTTTTTGTTAATTATGCTTTATTTGCTTATGTTTTGTCACTGTTTCATATATATGTATATACAGTCGGTAACAAAAGTGTCCGAACACTAGCAAAAATTCCTATGTAAAAAAAGTACACTTCATACGGTTTTCTTAAATAAATCCTTATCGACTCATGTTCTTAGACTGACTAAGAATAGGATTCGACAAGGATTTATTTAACAAAACCGTATGAAGTGTACTTGTTTTACATAGGAAATTTTGCTAGTGTTCGGACACTTTTGTTACCGACTGTATATATATATATATATATATATATATATATATATATATATATATATATGTTGTAAGTATTCATATTTTTAAGCAGCAAAGATTTAAAATAATAATAATAATAATAATAATAATAATAATAAAAAGCTTTATTTACTACCTTTAGAATTTCTACCATCATACATATTAGAATAGTTTATTGATTTATATTTCATAACTACTATTCCAATAACAAACCAAATTTTTAGCTTAAATGAGCGTTAATGACACAGGTCTACCTCTGAAAATTTGATTCAATTTGATAATTTTGTGTTACATTATGTTTTTTTATATGCCAAAATGAAACTGAAATCAACTTTTCTCTATCACGTACAGAATTCTGTCAATAAGGAATGTCTACAATTTCTTCCGTGATTCTTTCACCAATGGTAACTTTTATGACATGATTTTATGATTAATTATAATCGATCATAGAAACACGCAAGAAATTATGGAAAATGAACAAATTTTGTCAGTAGAAGTCTTGTACTGTCAAAAATCTGTACGTATTTTTTTTTTTTTTTTTAAGACTTATTTCGAAAGGACGTGATCTTCTTCTTCAGGTGCAAAACACGTGCTATTAGCATGAAGGCAAAAGCAAAACTAGACTTATTTTATTTCAGTTTCGGTAGTATTTAATATTGTAAAAATATAAATTAATAAATAAAAATAAAGTAATGTAAAATAAGGAAAGAAAAAGAAAAGGAAAGAAAAAATATATATATATGAACTTGTATCAGCATTAAGTTAAGAGGGCTTTGAAGCCTAATTACCATTGATTTTACAATCGTAAACCACATCACTAAACAATTAATACTTATATTTAAAATGCAAATAAATTTTTTTATTATGATTGAAGAAGATCTTGCAGTTATGTTACATGGGTAGTTCATTCTATATTTACAGTCTACTTAAATGGTAATACTTTAAAAATTGTACAGTAGTCTTTATTATAATTTTTTTATAGTATATCTCGTGAATTAAAGAAAGGTATAAATTTTTAATACAAGTTAATAACAAATATTAATGTCAAATTATATGCATTATTTAATACTTAGATTTTTTTTTTTTTTTTTTTTTGTTCTTCTTTCCTATTGCATTCATATTTCGGTTCAATATAATTCACAGATGCATAGAAATATGTTTTTTTTTTTTTTTTTTTTTTTTTTTTTGTACAAACATACAAAAATAAACTTACATACAATAATAATAATGAAAACATGCTTTTATTTTCTTTCTAAATATATATAAGGATTCCATATCTTACATATATCATATAAATTGCATAGAAAATTTTGCTACATAGCTTTGATGGTCGAGAGATAAGTCAGCTCAATTAATTTACCTTATAAAAATTTAATTACGTGAACTCAAATAATATAAAAATGTATTAATAATATTTAATAGTATTATGCGAAATAAGATTATTATCTGAATATTTCTGAGTGAATCAATAGCTATTCACTTGGAAAAAATATTTATTAATTCTTTGAATTTGCTGACTGAAATATTAGTGATTTACATCCTGAACATTTTGAATAGATTATAAATCATAATGAGGTAAATTAGATGTTTTCGCTTCAATCAATAATTTTCCGTTAAATGTTTTAAAGAAATTTAAACACAATATGAGCATAATAGGAAAAACAGTTTAATACATATAAATATTTTTAAAAATATGCATGATAAATGCCGAACTTTTATAGGTATTTATATACATGAAATTTGAATTATCGTATATTTCTGCTTTTCATGAAAAGAATAGGGTTTAACTAAAAAAAAGCTTATAAAAAAAAAAAAAAAAAAAAAAAAAATCAGCCAATGCTTGTAAAAAAATAAATAAATAAATAAATAAATAAATAGGCATTGCAATTCTTAATTTAAAGGATAAAATTATGTACGGAAATATATCCATTAAATAAAAATTAAATTAAATAACTCTCAAAGATGAACTACATAACACAAAGAATTATTGTTAATTATTACATAACAGAAGGAATTATTGTTAATTGTTAATTATTGTTAATTACTAATAACATGAAATTACAGTTATTTCATTATTAGTAAACATATCAAAATTACATTTCCAATTTATGTGATTGTATTCATGTTGTATTCATAGTGGTTTGAAAGTGGCAATTTCCAATTAATGAAATGTATATACAAATTTTAAAATAAACAATAAAAATTAAGCGATTATATGAAAAATTAAATTTTCCAAAATATTCTACTATAACAATTTTCTAAAGCTAGGACAAACCAGTAATAAACAATAATCTAATTTAATTTACTGAAATTTACTCGATTATATGCAACTTAAAAAAAAGACTCAGTATAAAGTATTAAGAAATAAGACTATGCGAAGTAAAGTTTAAAAAAAATAAAAGAGGTTAGATTGTTACTTCACTAATAAATATATATACTTCGAGCAAACTAAATAATCAAAAATGATTAAAAAAAAAATGCAAATATATTATAAAAATTATTTGTGAAGCTTTAATAGCTGCTACTCACACACATACATACATACAATATACCTGTTTACATTATAATTGTCTATATATATATAAATATATTAATTTGAATACTAATAATATTTAATAATCCTTAATTTTCACTGACTGATTATCAGTATATATATAGAATAAGAATAATAATAAAAACCAGTAATGCCATAAATGTAATATACACTAAAATTCAAATAAATAATAATCAAAATTAAGAAGTAATACGCACGTGAAATTGTGTGATTGCTTTAACCAATTATTTTTTTCAATTTGAAAAAAAAAAAAAAAAAAAAAAAAAAAAAAAAAACTTAATATAAAAAATACTAAGATTATAGCATATTCCTAAATACGAGATAAAATGCAAGCAAATAACAAAGAATATGGATAAAAATAAATAAATTGAAAAGTAAAATGAGAATAAGGCATGCGGTCTGAACTTTTATATGAGAGAATTCAAATTGAATAAATAATTAAATAAAATATATTGCGTAAAGAATAATGTATATAAGATTAAAAAATATATATATATTAATTAAAATGCATAAAATGTGTGCATTAAATGTAATTAAATTTTTTTTTTCATTTTAATCATAAAAATTGTACAAAAACACATACATACACATTGAAAAAAAAATAATCGCACAGAAATTTTATTATAATAATGATGCAAAAAAACTTTTTTTTTCTTTTTTAAACAAGTGCCATAAAATTATAATAAAAATAAATAAATAAAAAATATTTAAATTGCGTCGGTTTCAAGTTATGAAGTATGACTCTTAATAAGAGGACCAAAAAAAAAAAAAAAAAAGAGGCACGAGTGCAGTATGAAATCATGTGTATTATATATATATGAAATTATTATACACTCTCTCTCTCTCTCTCTATATATATATATATAGAGAGAGAGAGAGATTAAATAAAATGAATTTTGTATACACACAAAATGAAATTTTGTATATTCAAAATATTTTTATAAGCAAATTTAAAAATTGTTAATTAACATATATTAATATTGGATGAATTAAACCTAAATGGATGCACATTTTTAAAATTAATTAAATACATAATGCAAATCATTTAAATAAGACAATTTCAAATTCTAAAAATCTAGATGAGTATGATATATTTTAAAGCATGGTGCAGCACATAAGCCTACGTTGCATTCATCGCATTGGAACCGAGTCTCACGACGGACTCTTTTTCCATTATCATTTTTCTTTTGTGAACAAACAACACATTGGCGAGCTTTTGCTTTTTTTGTACCACTGTTTTGTACATAAGAAGGAAAATGTCGCCCTGTTAACCGTGTAACGTTTTCAGACTGCTTAATATGATTACGAATATTATTCTGGCAATTCGCGCCATTTTCTTGAATGAGTCTCTCAATTAATTTTATTCTGAAATCAACATGTGTCATTTTCCCACCTTTTTTTTGGTACAAAACAAAAGAATTAAACTCCGCCTGATTAATTAGGTGGCGAAATATTTTTTTGTAGTATTTTCATTGATGATTTCTCGCAACTGGGTAATATGATAGACACTGGTCCGATTTATCGACACCTCCCATGGTTTTGTTGTACTCAACAACTGCTGTTGGTTTTTTGCTGACTTTTTTGTCTTTGGTAAGGGTTTCCTTGAAATCTGCTGTGTGTACTGTACTTAACATTAACACAGGCTTCTTATCTTTCCATTTCAAAGTGCATATTTTCCCCTTCTGATATGCAATTAAGTCGCCTTTTTTTAATTTTTCTGTTTTCATTTTGGGGGGTAGACCTTTTCGATTTGCCCTCAAAGTTCCACAAATATCTGTCTTGCACTTTATCAAAAGCTCAGCTAATTCAGGTGACGTATAAAAGTTATCGACAGTTAATAAATAGCCCTGATTTTTTAAGTCGTGGATTAATGTCATTACACTTTTTGTGGACAGTCCATAATTTTCGTATTCGTCCATAAAAGTAGTTCCTTTTCCAGTATAGAACAGGGAATTCCAAATATATCCGGATTCGGACTCGCATAATTGAAATAACTTTATTCCGAAGCGTGCACGCTTGCTTGGAATGTATTGTTTCCACCCCAATAATCCTTTATGGGCTATTAAGGATTCATCGATGGATATATTCTCATTAGGAATGTATGCTGTTTTAAACTGCTTAACTAACATGGAATGTAATTGATAAATTTTTCTTAGTTTCGGATTGGGGTGGTTTTCAGCCCTAAATTCATCTGTATTTTCAAAGTGCAGGAATTTCATTAACAAAGTATATCTTTGCTCAGGCATTACTCTTCCAAAAAAAGGTGTGTTAATGATTGGTCGAGTTGACCAAAACCATCTCTCTTTAGGTTTATTAATTACACCTTGGAGTAACATTAGCGCCAGGAAACATTTCATTTCTTTGTTATCGGTTTCGTTCCAGTTCAGAATTCGAGAACTCGGCGTCAAATTATTGCTGTTTAGATAATTCTCTGCATATCTATTTGTTTCTTTTACAATAAAAGAAATGATTTCTTCATTAAAGAAAAGTTCGAAAAACTCCAATGGATCTTCCGTAAAGACAGTGGCTTGGACACCGGAGTTTCCTGTGAATGGAAACCTTGGAGGGGCATTTAATTTGGCTGTCACATCAATAGGCGTCCAAATTCTCACAGAATCTAATGAATCATCTTCAGATTCAGAATCGCTTTCTGAAGAACTAAATTCATCTCCTGAAGAGCTCAATAAGCTCTCTTCCGAATCAGAATGCATTTTTTTTTTCCCAAAGTATTTTATTCGCTCTCAAGACAACAAATTCAAGTTATACTGATGAAGAATAAGAATATGTATTTCAAAAATGATAAGAAAAGAGTTTCTATCCTTATGAAATAATTTCATTGGCTAGTGTCTGAGCCAGTCCGCATTGCAATCCATTCTCAGTTTCCTAGTAGTTTGTAAATAGCATAGAAAAGAAAAAAAGAAAGAAGGAAATATCGGGAGGGCTGCGGAGGCGGGGAGGGATGGTGGTGGTATTGAATGTGGAAAATTCTTTTAAATTTTCTGAAAAGAGAAAGTTGCTTTGCCTTTGAATTCGGAAAATGGTTTATAGTTTTAGCAGTCTAAAAAAATTATCTTGTATATTTGAAATTATTACAAAGGGAACAAAATAGATATTATCGTTTAAAAGTAATAATGCCTATTTTGCTTAAAATGCTTTTAATTACAAAACGACATTTTAATGATTAAAAATTTAACATATGTTATAAATAGAAACGGAGACTGCAACAAACAGGATGATTTATATTATTAATATTAATACGAAAACGAATCCATAAAATATTTGAATAAACAAATTAATAAAAAGGATTTTCTTTCTTTCTTTTTTTCTTTTCATTTCTGATTTGCATAAAAACATTGCCAAGTAGTATTTTAAACTTTTGTTGAAGATTTTGCTACAGAAAAAAGGGAGAATGAGATAAAAAACAAACATATGCGTATTACTCTCTTCTGGAATTTTCATCTATAAGAGGGTCCCATTTCAGTTGCATTTTGAAATTTTAAACATATTACACATATAAAATAAAATAAATAATTTAATAAATGAATTTCTTGTAAGACAGTGATATATGAGATAACATAAAATGATCAAAAATGCCCCCAAAACACAAAGAGTTTAACAATTACTTAAACATTCAAGATGTTGGGGAAAAAAATAAATAAATAAATAAATAAAAGTGGAAACTAAAACTTACTAAATATTACCAATTATGTATTAATTACATGATTTATTTATTTATTTATTTTAAGTATTGAGCACTACAGAATGTTAATATAAGAGACAGTAATATTAAAACAGTTAACGTAGTGATAAATTTTATTTATATGCTCCCCATCAGTTTTAAGCGGTGGTGGCCCCTGTTCCTTTCTTCTTGTTATTTCTGTTTTATTTGTTTGAATTTTGCTTTTGCTTTAGAGTTTTCATTTCTTATATCGACTACATATATCCGACATAGTTATATAATTTTTGTAAAAGGCAGACTTGTAATCTAGAAATAAGTATTTTTACTTGGATATTTATTAGAGAAAAAAGAATCTAGTAACAATTGTATCCGTCCTAAAACTTTCTTTTATATTACTGTATATAACGATAGCATCTGCTGATTAATATGGGCAGAAATTTACTGATAGCTTATAATATTAAACAACTTAATTATTCAGTTTGGTTTAATTTTAACCAATAGATGTTAAGATGTAGCCATGTCGGAAATAACAGCAGGGGTATGATAGCAACGCACCTATCGGATGATGAACAACCACGTTTTTTTTCATCATAGGGCTTCTTAATGAACCTGTCACTTTTTTTTTTTTTTTTTTTCAGTTATAAATAATTGAAACTGAAGTTTTTCCATGTTCGAGGAAAATTTCAGCATAGGAGCATCATCTGCCATCTGATATACACTCAAAATGAATCAGAATATTAATTCATAATATATCAAGTTTTGTGGATCTTATGTACCAAGTTTTGTGGATTTCTACACAATAGGTGCTAAGATATAACTCTTCCGTAAATAGGAGAAATCAAACCGTAGCAGTGCTATCTGTTTGGTGATTTACACTAAAATTGCCAGGCCTAAGTTATGCGAATATGCAACTGAATAGTAACTTTTACGAAATTCTGAGTATTAATCTTTAAACTAGAACTCCTAAACATTTTTTGTCACACAAATATGGAAGGACTGACATTTTTTAAACTTATCATATCCTGTTCTATACCACTAAAAGCACATAAAATGATTAAGTAATGGAAGTCGAATGTTTTTACGAATTCAATACTTACTTCTATTAATATAAATGAAAATGAAAGCAAAGACGCAGAGAGAGAAAGACAACATGCCATTTTTTGATAATTAAACTTATTAGGGGATTTTATTTATGACTGAAAAAAGAAAAAAAAATCTGCACTTATATTATGCATTATCTATAAAAATATTTCTCGAACTTGGTCCAGTTATATTTAAATTTTGTCGAAACGATACGATTCTTAAATAAATAATAAGTAAGATACGCATGAAGATAAAAATTAATCATGGGTAATATTTAAGCACGAGGACTACAGTTCATTCATTACTTGATCATTTTATAGAAAAATTTATTATTAAAAGGTGGGAAACAAATCAACTGCGCTTGCCTAAATCTGTTTTTTGTTAGAAATAAGACAACTGCGCCCAAGTCATTATATCGCCCTCCCTCTCCCCATGATAATCTCTTTTTCTGGGAAATTCCTAGCATAAACATTTTCCTCTTTATCTTTACTTAAATTTACACAAATATGATAGAAAAATTGTTTGCGGACAAATTTTCTAACTTACGTTTTCTCTAGAAATATGCAGTCCCTCCCCGCACTCCCGTGAATTCAAATTTATTTCCAGTCAATTCTCCTTATAAATAAAATTATAAAGATCATTTTTTGATCATTTTTCCACCATAGTTATAACAAATTATATATTTGAAGCTTTACTGTTTTTAAACTATGCTTAGGACTATGCAAAAGCAATCTGTCTAAAACTAAAGCTATAAGAAAGATTTTAAGAGCTTCCTTTCTTCCTTTTTTAATTCTAATAAATAGAAATGTTCTAAATTTATTTAGGTTTATTTACTTAAATATATATATATATATATATTGAGCTTTCTAAACTTAGTTCTGATTTTATTGAATGTTAAGGTATGAGTCA